>JBCJKH010070858.1:0-11925 GCA_039877255.1 Loriculus beryllinus
AATATCATGAACCTAATTTATAGGGATAAATTACAGTGGGAGATAAAGAGCACATGGACCCATGTGGATAAAAATAAAACCCCATATTGCCCCATTATCTGGCATTGGTTAAGCTTCTGCTTGTAGAATTTTTTTGTCTAATTTCTCTTTTTTTTTTCTTTTATGAAATGCTATTTATTTATAGCTAAACACCATCTTTGAAGCCAGAGCCAAGCATTTGGGGAGCCTCAGATAGGGCTCTTGAAAAGGAGAATTATGTCTGTTTCAGATGTTTTCAGAAGTTATTGTTTAAAGGCAGTGAGAACTATGACATTTCTCTCACCGAGCTCACCCTCCCCTCAGCGTTTCTACAGGACATGGGCAAAGCAGATGTCTCCAGAGCTAGAAGAAGTGGTGACAAGTTGAAGGGGGAGAGCACTGGGGATGGGATAAAATGAAAGGGGATTTTAGACAAGAAGCCTCAAAGGACCAACACTGGTGTAAAGTGTTCCCTGATGCCCCATGGGAACCTCATCTCGCTACTCACCAGGCTATGGGGCACAAATGTGAGGGATGCTTGGAGATGGCCAGAAGATGTTGCACTATCCCCCAAAGCCATCATTCCAGTGGCTGAGAAGAAGCTGGCCACCTTGTACAGTATACCATGGTCTTCCTCAGGGGACTTAAAGCTCAAGCTTCTGGCAAGCCAAAAAAAGTCATCACGCAGCCTTCTGGCACCATTGGATGGACTGTACTACATTTTCAGAAGGCTTTTTAACTTAATGTGGACAATATCCTTTGGAGTGTACAGCTTTTCACCACTTCATCCAGGTGATCACTCAAGCCTTCAAGCAAAACACAAACATGTGCCATCCCAGTGAGACCTAGGGGCTGCAGGCTCTCACTGAGACCCATTTCTCTTGCCTAGTGTAGGGACTTACCCCATATCAGTGACTTTCATGCTCACAAGCAACAACATGGAGGCCATTTCTGGCCACTTCTCCAATAATAAGACCCTATGAATGGCAATAGGAAGCCTTTTGCTAGGAACTGACAGATTTTGACTGGGAGACGAGGGGATTATAGAAATGCTCCTGCTTTGGTGTCTGCATGACATCATGCCCTCTCGACTGGCAGGGAGACAGAGAGCCTTTGATAGTGCAGGGGGGGGACTCTGGCCCATGGCCAAAGACGATTACAAGCAGCACATACCTTCAGCAATTTGCCAAGCCATTCCTGGAGGGTGATATAACTTCCTCGGGGCGAGTGAGCTCGTGTGGAGCTGTAACGAAGACAAACTGGGGCTCTATCTCAGAGAACAGCAGCTGAGGGAGGAGAGGGGGGAAGATGGCAGGATGCATCCTCCCAGGGATATGCGAGGAGCAGCTTGGACGGATCGGACATTATTAGCAATCTCCAGGGTAATGAGGAGTTTTACTGCTTGTTTATGAACTCCCTGTCCTTAACCTATTCCTCACTGCCCTGACAAATACAAACCCAAATCCTACAGCAGGTTTTCCCCAAAAGCTTTTGAGAAGAGCACCTCTTTGGGCAACTAAGTCAGAGGTATAGGTAAATATCCTATAACTGCCTTACTGTCCTCAATCCCGTTGCTTTCAAGACATTTGGGAGCATGGGCCTAGAGATCAGCAGTTCAGACTGCTCTGGAGGAATGCAACTGTAACAGAAAACAGCAGCAAGAGATGCAGTGCCCTGAGACTGCCTTTTCCTTGGGGTTTCTGCATGATAGCATCAACCTCAGGGCAAAACTGGTCCAAACAGTTTGTAATATTTGACCTGGTAACATTGTGCTTATCTTTCTGTAAGTGGTCCCTACATATTTAAGTTAAAGACACCACCTTGGAGCAATTCTCCTTAGTCTGCCACTAGCACAGAAATGCTCGCTTCTCTGGGGCATGCTAAGAGCCTTTAGAAGACAAGACAGGAGGAAAGCAGCATGCTGGGCATGGGGGAAGTGCCTCAGCAGTTGCTTTAAGGTGAGGTTTCAAAGTTGCTCAAACCATGAATACACTCAAGGACATCGCCCACATGCAGCTAATTTCAAGAACAGGAGCGGGTAGATTGAGTTTCTTCTCTGCAGGTTCTTCTCCAGTCTGTTCTTTGGAGCAGACAAGATGCCCACCCTCAGCAGCCTGCTCTGGCCTTGCTCCTTTCCTCTTGCAGGGCAGCATCCTTAAGCCCCTGCATGAGAGCCTACCTTAGAGATCATAGAGCAAAATCAGCCTTACAGTTTTGTGCAGCCACCCCTAATTCTGCTTATCAGCCTTCCTGGTTTAAAGCAGAGTCCCTTTTTATCCTAAAGCCACGATGCCAAAGCCACGATGCCACGGTGGGCAAAGGGAGGAGTAGCGGGGCTCAGTCTTGTTTGAAGTGTAAATCTCAGCTCACGCTTCACTCTGGAGCCGTTACCAATGTGTTCATAAGACTCTAAGGTCTTATGAACACTCTCAGTTGTCCCCCTGGAAATCTGAAAGCTATTAGCACTCTTGAGAAAGGGAGGTAAATGAAAATGTGTTTGCCAGTTTCACCAGATGTGAGGCCAGTGTCATGGACAGATTTCATTATTCTATAAATACCAGGGGCAGAAGGTTGTTATTAGCCACTCAGTAATTAAAACAGTGCGCAATGGCCTCAGACATGGCCCACCACTTAATGTCCAATTAATAGCGTGCGCCCTTCTGAGCACGTGTTAAACACCCCAGATGTTGCACAAAGTCAGAAGAAGAAATGTAGGCATCAGGCAGAAGCATCCCTGAATGAAACCCTGAGCTTAGAAGACAAATTGATTGGAAAACAGATGATGTTAAATATTGCAGACATCAAAGCCTGCATGAGCACATTTCTGCACATATTCAAGGCGCAGGGAAAGAATGCCTTATGCAAACTTGCAAACCAGATATCCATGTATTAAGAGGCAGCTAAGTGAACAAGTCCCAGATTTGCAGTTACCCACTGCATGTTAATAAGCTGCTTTCATGCACTATTAGCATAGCAGAGAGCCCCAGAACATCTGCACGTCCAAGGACACTGCCTTCCTATGCAGAGGGTCCCTGCTCTCTGCAGCACAAGATGTGAAAATGTTCTGCTGACTTGTACTGATGCTGTTGAAATAGCATTGCATCCATCTTATTAATGGGTGCTTCTGCTCCTTTTCCAGCAAGCCAGAAATATCTGAGGCTGTATGTTTGGAATAGTGGTCCAAAGAGTAAAAACTGATGGATTTCCAAAGCAAACCAAGGAATCGAGATGTGAGCCTTTCGGATGCTTGTGTAAAGGTGGATGGGGTGGTGCAAAGTCTCTGGGTTAATGCAGAGGCAGTCAGGCTGCAAAGTGGGAGCTCTCAGCCCAACAGCAAAGTACTGTAAAAATTTTTAGGAATATATATGCACTTCAGCCAAGCTGATGGCTTGGAGCTTGGTCCTAACCATGGCATTCACACTTCTTGCCTAAGCAACCTCCTGCTTTTTATGTTATCTGAATCTTCCACAGAATCTGTTTGCAAAGATCAGTTTAGGATGATTTAACATCAGTTCAATGCAAGGAAAGAGCACAGGGGGGCTTCTAATGGTTTGTAGCAAAGAGGCTATAAAAGCACTAGTCTTGTAGACACCGAAGACATGCACAGCCAGTGTCTCATAGGTTGAACACTCCACAATGGCATTTGACTGGAGCCTCCTGGTGCCAAGGTGTGAGAGTAAGTTGCAATGCAGCTTGATCAAGGGATTTATTTCATTGCACGTGTGCAAAGAGCTTTGACACTTCAAAAAGAGGTCACTGCCAACTCAGACTATACCTTGGTGTAAAATGAAGTAGATGAACAGGAACATTATTCCATAACAACAGAGTGAGAAACGCAAATGATACTCTTCGAACATCTATCTCTAATTCCCTGCCCTTGAGCACTCTGGCAGATGGCCCCTGAGATAAGTAGAGGTGATAAAGTCACTTGCCAAGCCCTTGTTTCCCAGCTCCATCTGGACTGTTCGTCAGCAAGCACTTGCATCCCCTCCCTAAGGCCATGCAAGGGCCAAGCCATTCTCATGTACCTCATCAAAGACATGCTGGGCGACACCTCTTGGATAGGAACAAGGCAGTTGCCTCACCTCGACTGCCCATAGAAGCAGGTTAAAATACCCTTTGCAATCCATATGCTGAAGCATCACTGCATTTTCCCTGGATTGCTGGACACTCAGCTTTTCTGGAAAGAAAATTTTGGTTCTACTTAAAGCTTTGGCCCTGAATTTAGAACTCCTAAAGCTCCTAAACTTGTAAAGCTCATGAAAAGTCTGACAGAAGAGACTATCTGGGTCGTCAAAAGGTTGCAGAAGAACATTTATGGCGAAAGAGTTTCAGTCCAGGCCTGAGGGATGCTGCTCTGAGAGACAGTTAGTAGCTTGTTTGTTATTCAGCCTCAATCTTGTTGTACTAAGTCCATCAACAAACAATTTCCACCATTCAAAATGGGGATGGTGCATTGCTTCATTGTCTTACAGCATTTCTTCCTTCCCATATGTCATTTTATCAAGGATATGGGTATAAAACCTGTAAATGCCATATAAGAGGGCAAGATCCATCCCTCAGTGCCAAGAACCAGCACACAGACAGCTATGGGATGACACTGCCACCCACTTAACAACCTGTTGCTGGGACCCACTTTCTGCACCCTGCATGGAGCCCTCATATCACCCCACTGCTCTCTCTACATGGCTGATCTCTAGCTTTGACATGGTGTTAATACAGGCCAGATGCCAGCGAGCACTTTCCTTTCTCTTTTCTTGGCACGACTTATCCATCACCCTGGTCACAGGGCTAAGAGCTGTGTAAGGATCCTGCAAGCAGAGCAGCCTTCAGAGGAGCATGGTGCTGGGATACGGTGAGGTTATCTCTTTAACAGGTTTCTCCTGTCCTCTGAACATATGTGCAATAACACATCTCTGGAAAATATGTGAGTGGGTGAGTTTGGACTCGGCTCTCTCCCAGATGGGACATTACACAGCCCACATCACAAAACCATCAGCCGCGGTTTGACAGAGCTGCCAACACCCCCTATCCCTTTATCAGAGGCCCAGAAATGTCCATACGATAGCTCCTCTCCCCCAAACCTCCTTTTTGCTCTCATTTGCAAGCAGGAAGCATGTTGGCAAAAGGGTTTGGCCCAAGAGAAGGAGAAAAAGAACAGAAGGAATGAGAGGGAAGAACAAAGCTTCAAAAAGAGAACGTGGAAGAGATGAGACTTGGGGCTGCCTGGAGGGGTGCAATATTTTTGAGCCCACTGCTTCAAAGCTGGCACAACTAAAAGGCCCAGGTGCCTATGCTCATATCCCTAGGATACCCCAAACCAGCTTGTTTTGACCTATTTTCCAACAGCAGCTTTGCAGCATCCTCCTGATTCCCTCCTGTTGCTTCTAGAGCACAGGCAGACGCTTGCAGGCTGCACAGGTCCAACAACATCTCTAAGAGAGGACTTTTGGCTTCATGTACACCTAACCTACACTTTTTAGGGCTGTTGATTAATATTAAACACTCTGAAGACTAAACCCATTTGCATCTGTGAAGGAGGAAAGTTTTGCTAGGGCCGAAGTGACATCTGAGTTCAACAGCCCACAGCTGGGATGCATTTCACCAGCTCCAGAGGTTGTTCTAGTGTAAAGAGCTATTTCCCTGCACACAACCGGGTGTAATTCTTAGGAAAACCATCTGAGCCCTTGGCTTTAGCTCAAAACACATTAGAAAATCAAAAGCATTTATTTCATCCAATTTTTCTCCTGAGCTTTGTTCAATACTAGCCAGAACAAGTAGGCTTAATAGACTTTGTTTTGTGACTGCAGACACCTTCCATAGCTTTGCTTTTTCATCACATGCGAACTTAGATATTCATCATCTGAAATCTGGTTAACAAAGCGCTCTCCTTCCCCAGCCCGCCATTTGCATTTTGTCCACTGTTTCTTAATGAATTTAGTATGTCAGGGCTTATAAATCATCACATTCATTAATTATTAGCATCTTTTTTTACCACCAAAGTCTCAAAGTGCCATAAAGCTATTTCAGACATGGCAGGGATGGTGCTTCAGGGAATAATCTCTCATCTTTAGGTTTGCTGTGTTCATAAGGTGCTCAAAGTTGCTATAATACAGCAGACTTTGCAGAGGATGGTGGGGTGCAAGAAGGAAACTGTTCACCAGCTCAGGCTACACTTAGAATATTGAGCAAATTTGGCAATAAAAGTCCAGACAAGATGTTCTCCATCTTGCCATTTCCAAAAGGATGTTTGGGTGTTTTTTTGCTTTCCAAGGGTATTCTGCTCTTAAAAATGGAGCCAGCACAGCAGGATTTACTCCTTTACTTCCTCCTGAAAGTCAAAAGGACCATTTGCTAACTTCTGACAATAAATTAATCTGGCACATAGCACCAATTCTGTTTGCTTTGACCTGACCTGAACTCTTCTTGGCTCCTTGCTGATGCTTTCATTCCTATGGTTTGGGCCAAATCTCATGGATGCTTGCAAACACCTAGGGCTTGGCAGCCTTGGAACCACATCTCTGACATCCAGGCTCTGAAATGGGTGTCATGAGCACCCAGATTTAAGGTGGGTGTAAAAACTTGGCACATTCACACTGATACAAAGGAACTTTCTGTCTTGAGCATCCCAGAGACATTTTCAGGGTGACAAGCCGCTTCCAGGAGCAGAAGCACTGGCAGCATTAGGTACAGCAGACCCATGTTCATATGCTCTTCCCATCTTACTTGAATTTCCTAAAAAGCAGAATTGCATTGCTTTCCAAGGATAAAGCAAGTGTCTGTTTCTAACCAGGACCTGCAGGTAGTTGATGCTGTTTTACTGGATTTTTCTTCCACGAACCTGGATCCCATCAGTATCAGATAGAGAGCCACACACATGCGCCAACCATGGTGGCACTGAGCACCTTGTCACTTCCTAAAGTGAAAAAGCTCCATTTCAACACCCACAAATCAAAAAAGCCCAAGCTTTGAATTGGGCTCAACCAGATCTTTGATGAAAACTTTGGCTTGGGGTGGGTTTTTTTCCACTCTGAAAAATACTATTCTTTAACAAATTCATCGCTAACTAAAATGACAAATTTTCTTTGAATGTCAAAACAGGATGTTTTTGACAATTTCAGGACATTCTAAAACCTTCTTTTTGTTTTCTTTCTGAAACAGGAAACTTGTTTGAAAGGCTTTTCCTGCAAATGCTTTCAGTTGTGACAAAACCAGCACTTTCTGACAAAGTTTTGTGTTTGGTTTGTTGTTTAAAGGAGATACCACACACCAAAGAAGTAAATAAAACCCCTCTGCCAAGTTACTCCATAATGAAGGTGGGTGTGGACTTCTCTCCCTTAAACAGCCCATAAATGGGCCATATATTAAGACTGAAGTACTGTAGCAGCTGGGTGGTGGGGATGGAGATGTTTGACATAGGTATTTGGAGACCATGGTCATGGCAAGTCATTGAAATTAATGTGCCCATTTCGTATATGACATACATTGCAAAGCAGACATCTCTGCTGCACTCCCAAAACTGGGCAGGTTTGGGTTCAAGCGTGGCGCAGGAAGGAATGGAGGTGGTGGGGGATGGTGGAGAAACCCTGGTGAAATATGGTGCTGCTCAATTCTCAACAAGGAACCAAAATGGTATTTACAAATCAAGCTCTTTCCTCCTCTTTGCACACAAAGGGAAATGGGGATAAAAGGTTGGCCAGGTGGGTTCATGGTGAGCTAAAGCATAGGAACTCTTGTGTAGGGCTTTGTTAAATCCTGGTTGCTTTGTAATGATATAAGCTAAATTGTAAGACTGTAAGCCTCCTCTACCCCTGCCCTGCCAATATATTTAACCTGAGCTCCAGATGGAATTGCAAGAGGATAAAAGTGAAGTCCCATCACTACCAGAAATTATGCCAGAGGGCTGCTAATGGGTTTCTGGATCCCTGGATCTCAACACGTTAATTTAGATGCATTCATGAAGCTGCAAATGAGAAGCTTTTCCAAAGAGCTCTCCTCCTTTCTTAGCCCAATTCTGACTCCCTCATGATAGAGAAATGGGAAAATTAACCTGGTTTACACACAGGCACGTTTGTCTTTTATTTGCTTAGATATGGCACCAACATATCCTGACCTTTCTTGGCTCTCATCTGCTCCTCAAGAGGATGAGCACTTAGCTTTCCAAATGCCAAAAGAGCCAATGCTTGGTTGGGATGTCTCCTCCAGAGGCTGCTAAATGTGACCTGAGCATAGCATCTTCAAAGCTGTGAAAGCTTCCTTGAGATCCCAGCTCTGTCAAAGCTCAGTGTCACCTACTGACCACAAATGAGCCTGTATGGGGCATCAGGACTCCAAAACAGATAGGAGTGGAAAAGGTGAAATCACCATCGAATGTCAAGCCTGCTTTCTGTATTGTTGGGTGGTCTGAAAGTTATAAGATTAATATGAAACATACACAATGCTTCGTATTCATCTTCCCTATTTTTGCCAGGCTTTTGTGGTGACTTGCAAGAGAAGTCAATGTCAGAAGGAATGTAATGAAATATTCGTTCCTTCTGTTAAGGAAATTCAGAGAAAGGCAGGAAGAAGGAGCCAAATGTGAGATCAAGACAGGAAGATGTGTCCTGCTCATTTCATTTGTATTTCTGTAACCCAGAGCAAGGCAAGATCTGACTCCTCACCATCACACTGAACACAGCAGCACAAGCAAAGAGCAAAAGGAGGACAAGGACTTTGATGGGAGAGACAAAAAACCCTTTCTTGATCTACAAGGAAGAGAAGTGCAGGTTTGTTTGAATTTTAACAAAGGGAAAACATTTCAGTGAGAAATCTATCTTGATTTTTTCTTGTACAGCCCAAAGCAGCAGGTCTTTGGTGGTGGAAATGATGTTCACCTTCATCTGGTTGACTTAGTGCGGTTGCTGAGTGGCACTGTCTGGATGAATTAATGCTCCATCACTCCCCATCAGAAATGTTCTACAGGAGTGCAAAGCACTAATAAAATTGTTCCCCAGATGGGATTTTCAGGCTCCTTTTTCCTTGTCTTTCATCTAATTTGATTAACTTAGCTCATTTCCTGTTCTCCCTGTGATCTTGCTTATGAGATGGGCAATCACAGGTTTTATTGCAGCCTGATTAGGATCAGTAAATGACAGGAGGGAGCTTTGCGAGCACGACCTCAGCCCACTCGGCTGCTTCCGTGTCCTCTGGGTCCCCTGAGCTACATCTCTGTCGCCCTCTGTGAGGCCCAAGGTGTTAAGATCTGTGCTATCCTGGGCTGCTCAGGGAGCGTTTTAGGGCCATGGTTATGAGCAGCACAAGCCGTGCTATGTCTGTGCATCATGGATAACAGCAACATGCTTGATAGCCTCCAAACCTGTTGCCCTCCTTTTTGGGGGTACCAGCTTTACACCCCTCCACGTGGAGTTCTGCCTAATGTGCAGATGATGGGAACAGGGACTTGTGCTCCCAGCCTTGTTATCTGCTCTGACCTTACTGTTTAAACAACTTTAAGCCTTCAAAAAATAAATACACTGGAAGAGTTTGGCTTTATTCAGCTCGCTGCCTGGCAGCAATCCTAAAACATCCAGGAGTTCTCACAGAGCTATTTAGCATAATATTTGACACTTCTATCACTCCTTTCATCCTGAAGTGCTTCTCAAAACCAAGACCACCACTGGAGTCAAACCTCTCATTGGACAGTGAAGTTTTCCCTAAGGAACAAATCCCAAGAGGATATAGTTAGGGTGATGCTACTGCAAAGAGGTTGGGGAGCACTAAAAAGTGGTCCGACTGTTGGAGAAAGCATGTAAAAAATGCATGCAAAAAAATTATACAGGACATATAATTTAGGTGTTGCTGTTAATACCCAAAGCAGGGCAACCACCTCCCTAGAGCTGATTCCTACACAATTTTACCTTCTAGGAACCACTTTGGGTGCAGATAGAGCAATGCCTTCTGCACTGGGAGCAGTTTCAACTCTGAAAGCTCCTGAGCCATCAATCTGTCCCAGGACAGAGACGCAAGGACAGTGCAAGGGTACAACAGCATCTCACTCTGCACCTCCTCAGGACATATCAACATTGGACTTGTTTGGCTTTATCCATACGTCTGCCTTTGGCCAGACCCTAAGTACTTAAACTCCCCTTTCTGCCCCAATATAGGTGAGATGGAGAAGCTCACCCCATTCCTGAAGAGTTTAGCACTCACTGTAACACTGTTCATAGATAAAACCCACCCCTGTCCCCATAATTAAACCTGACATTTGCCAAACACTGGTATGAAAAACCTCTAGTGCAGCATCGGGTCACAGCAGTCTCACAAAGAGGGTTCAGTGTAAAAAGTCTCATTCAGATATTGCACTTGGACTCAATCCTTCCAGCTCAGCAAGATTTTAATCTGCTGTTTTCCTTACAATCACCACAAAGAGGCAATTGGCCCCAAAATCCTCACTCCTCTTGGTGCCAAGCTGCAGAAAGGTATTTGCCAAGGAGGGGTAAGAGGTGGCAGAAGCTGCTTTGGGGTCCAGTTAGTGTTGGTGATGAAGATGCTCTGGAACATCCTATTTCCTGGCAGGCTCTGGAGTAGCACCCTTGCAATTTGAGGCAGGATTGCCAGGAAAACACTAGGAAATCTGGTAAAAAACAAGCCTGGAGCTCACTGCAGGATCTCTGCTCCCTCCTCTGGACACCCAGCCCTGGGAGCTGTCAACCATGTGGAAATGGGCTCTGAATGATGTTAAACAGGATGGGGATGAGTGGGGTTTATTAGCAAAATGCAGATGGGACTTGAGCTTCTGTGGCTGGGGGGAACAGGACACAAAGGCTTTGGTGAGAAAGGTATGGAGGGCATTAACCCCTCCATTGCTGAGCCACTGAACCCCCCTGCAACCCAAACTCTGGCCCTCCCTCATCTGGGCTTTGCTGATTGGGTGCTAGAAGAGGGAACAGGGTACAGGCAGAGTGGCCAGAGCTGGAAAGTTCACTAGGAAAGGATAGCATCACCCTGCTAATGAGGCTGGAGATGGGGAATGTGCAGTGCACTGGGGAGCTGCCTGCACAGCCTGAGCTGAAGTTAAAGGGAAGGCAATTATATGATTACCAACTAATGAAGGACAATTGAAATGGATAAGCCATGCTTGGAATGAGGCTGACCACAGAGTTTCTAGGGAAATCAAACAGTCATGATCTCAGCTGAAGCAATGGCTGAGCAGGACAAAGGGAGGATGCAGACCCCTGCCAAGCCAAGATGTGGAGGTTGATGTGATTTCTGACTCAGAATCCCCAACTTTGAACCATCTCAGAGCCATCACAGACATGCTCCTGTACCCCAAACTCAGCTAAAGCAAGGCAACACCTTCCTACAGCTTACTCAAAAAAAGTGAAGGCAAATTGCATTTGCTGCCCTGTACCCCACCAATGATTCCTTCTCCCCTGCAGCATGATGCATTCTCCAGCCACTGCAACTTCAATCACATCCCCTGGTCCCTGGACATAGCTACAAAATGATGTTAAATGTGTCTGACTGGGAAGGAGGTTATTCATTTGTCTGGGGGGACAGGGGTACTGGTTGTGTGTCAAGCAGTGGTGCTGCTTTCATCCAAGACTGTGAAAGCGGATCAGCAGGTACCCAGAAGACAGGGCATCAATTTATTTGTTTCATTCAATAAGTATATTTAATATTTAAGCCTTAGCTGGCCTCACAGCCCAAGCTGACCTCCTACATAAATAAATGCCCTGTTGGGGAAAAGCCAGAGAGCTTGATGGGCTTCACATCCCACCTGAACCATGGCAGTGCCCACTTGCCTTCATCGCTCAGTGCATGTGAGGATGCTGTGCCAAGGAGAAAGGACAGGGTACCATATTCTTGACATAGCAAGAAACACCAGGGGGGCTGAAAGCCTGAGCAGGGATAACAGTGCAGCTTTTC
>JBCJKH010070858.1:12025-23001 GCA_039877255.1 Loriculus beryllinus
ACACCAGGGTGGCTGAAAGCCTGAGCAGATTATCCATCTCCAGCCACACAGCTGTGTTATGTCTGCTGTACTGGGACATAAAAGGTTGTAAATGTGTCCCAGCCAGAGATATATTTCCTGAAGACAGGTGGAACACTCACCTTTAGGGATGAAACTGGAAAGCAGCGGTGTTTGCAGATATCCCACGGGCTGGAGTTGCACGCTGGGGATGTCCCAACTCTATTTACAAGCTAGGAAAGAGCTGCAGTGGTTCCCATCCCCATCATGGCAAGTGGGACCAATTCACAGACTGGAGGGGATCACGCCAGGCTGATAACAGCCCCGGAAACCCATCAGAGACACCCAGCCCTCTGCCTCTTGTCAAAGTTACCTGCCAAAGGAGGCTCCATTCCAGCCCTGCACCTTGTCAGCTTTTATGGTAATAGGAAACATCTGCTTGTGGGGGATGGCAAAGTAGAAGTGAAAGGGGCTGGAGGAGGGGGAGAAGTAACCATTCATAACTTTAGCTCCTTGCCCAAGGCTGTGGTGCAAGCAGGGATAGCGAAGAGGCACCCAAAAAGCCTGGGGAGGGGGGGATGCTGAGGATGCTTGACCCTCCCGAGTCAGTTTTTGGGACCTGCTCACCTGTGGATGCAGCCAACACATGTGCTGGGTCAGTTTTTCCAGCTTGATGGAATTTCCCATTCCCCCAAGTAGGTCTCAGCTTGGATGCTGGATTCTGATAGCATCCCCCTGACCCAGCTCAAAGGAAAGCTTTGTACAGAGGGGATCCTGAGCTTTCAGGCCAGGCTCAATGTCACATCCAGGAGATAAGATCAGTTCTTACCCAAAGCAGCCATTCCACACTCCAAGCTGCCTGCAGAGCTCAAATCACTGCTCTGCACACACCACACATCTCCAAGGAGAGCCAGTCCCATGGAGGGGATTGTCCCCTGCTTTCCTGCACCCCAAGCCATGCAGCACTCCAAATGCTCAGCTTTCCCTTAGGTTTTGCACCCTCCTTAGCACTGGGATTAGAGTGGGGTGAGGATTTACACATGTGCTCAGGACAGGTTTCTGGGAAGAGCAGCATTGCAAAGGAACCAGCTCTGTAATTGGGTTAGCTACGCTCATTTGCAGAAACAGGTTGCTGCTAATGAGTTTTAATTAAAACCATCTTCACAGTGTCAGCAAGTTGAAAACAAGGGCAGCTATTACTATGGATGGTAATTCTCCCCACTGAATAGGCAGGCAGGCAGCTTGTAGGACCAACCATCTGCTGGCATTTCAGTTTTGGGGCAAATAAAGCAACATTTGCCAACACAAATGGTTCAAGTCCCTCTTGGACCCGCACATGAATCCCACAGTCAGTTCATCCTCTTCCAGCAATATAGATTCCTTCTTGTTCTCCAGTCTCCCAAGCTTTCTCCAAGTTAATTTTAACAACCAGCTGCATCAGAGGGTTTCTCTGGGGTTTAATCCCACTCAAAGCAGGGGGAAGGAAGAGTTTTCCTGCTGTGGAGTCACTCTCTGCAAGGTTTGGTCCCTCTAAACCTCTGGAAGAGATTTTCCTTTCCTTTTTCTCCAGCCCTGGCACTGCCCTGAGATTTCACAGCTCATTGCAGCTATGCTTTAAGTACATCTTGAGTGTTTTAAAGACAGCTCTTTTATGCTCTTTCCAGCTTTTAATGCTCAAGGGGGTGGTTTTGGATACACCAATGCTGCACCATGAAATAGGATCCACAACAGGATGGTGCTGCTGAGCATCACTGGATGCAGGAGAGGATCAAGCCGATGGGAATGCAACCCAGATACAGACACTTACTGTTTGCAGAGCTGCTTAAATTCACCTTAACGAAGTGGAAAAAATGGCCTCTGTCTCTATCTTTGCAGTTCTGACAGTGGGGTCAGGCTCATGGGTTGCTCCGATAAGGGATTTAATTCCCTAAGAGAAAAAAACCCTGTCCAGTCCATCAGAAAATGAATGTTGAATTCCAGGGGCTGTTTAGGTCCATAGCATTTCCCTCCTCAACCCTCAATAAAGAAGAGCTGAAACATAATGTTTATCATCAGAGAAACATATCATTTTCCTTTCCCCATCCTAAAACCAGATCTCCCACCCAAATCTACGGCTGCTGTTGGCTTTTTGTCTCCCTCTTGTGACTGGCCTTGAGAGGGTTTCCAGCGGCTCATTGTGAGGGGGTAGGAGGCTCTGTTCAGGTCTCAGCTCCATGCCAAGGCACGAAAGGGCTGCTCTGACATCAGGTAAGAATTAAAGGCAGCTCAGACATCTGCCTTCTCCATGCGAGAATGTCTGTAAGGAGTTGAAAAGGCACAATGGATGGACGTATGTATCACTTTGGCCCAAGGACCAGAGCCTGTGGTGTATGCTGATGCTCATCTGGAGAAAAGCTGAATCTTTCAGGAAATCTCAACTCTGCCTTGCTTACCTGGAATAAAAAGACCCTGCTTTGCTATTAAACACAGGGAAAAACCTTCTGGAGTGGGGTTTTTAACCTGGATGGCTCCAGAGCAGGCGCAGGAGGTGGGTTTTGTTTGCACATGGTGCCTTTAAGACCCCAAACTGCAGCCAAAGCTTGGCTTTTCCCAGCTCTGGTCAGATGAAGAGGCGATTGGAAGCAGATGTTAGAGGCAGCATCTTGTTGCACAGAGGTGGACTGGGCACAATGAGGGATGTCCCCCGCCAGTAGCCCTGGGTTCCCATCACTAGAGGAGGGGCTGAACTCACAAGGCCCCCTGTCAATGCGCTCAGCAGACAGACTCCTAACCCAAACCAGATGGGAGGGGATGGCTCTTTTTTGGAGAGGGAATGAGGACCTGGTGAGATAAAGTGATTAAAATAGATCATCTGCAGAAAGAGAGCTGAGGTACCCTGGGGATGGGGGATGAAATTTAGGATAAAGCTTCCAGCGATGGGGGTTTTGCTGCATCTCCCTTGCAGAGATGCTTAAAACCATGCGTGTATGTCAAGTGTCTGGAAGGAAGGGGGTTTTCCATCCTGGGAAGCAGAGTTAATCCATTCTCCTTTCCAAGACCCAACTTATGGCAGGTTTGACAGTCCCCAGGTCTGCCTTTGCATTTTCTCTCCATCCTTCACCCAGATCCTGCAGCAGGAGCCAGGCATGAAGACAGAATCCTCCTCCCTGCCCATTGCAGGGCTTGGATTTCACACAGGAAAAAATATAAGGAGAAGTCCTAGGGAAAATTTGGGGATTTTTCTTGGCTGGGATGGAAGACAGTGACCATGTAAACTCCACATCTCTGTTGGACAGAGCAGGGAGGATTTTGGGGTTGCAGTGGATGATGGTGCCTGTCTCTTATAGAAAAAGCCCCTTAAAAAGCATGGCAAGATTTCTTCTTTTTACCTTTTAGTTCAGAAAAAGCAGAGGAAATAGGGTGGGTATGCTGCTGCAATGGCTGATCTCCATCTACAGCACAGATTTCTTGGGCATCTGTGGGGAAAGCTGCTATTTTTGCAGTGCTGCATGGTGCAAGGGGTGGCAGCATGAGGCGCTGGGTCCAGTCAAATCTGAAGTGCAATGAAAACCCAGTCTTTAATCAGTGTTTTTTTGCTGCCATCCTGTCCCAAACAAAAAACAAAACCCTGAAACGAAACAAAAATAACCCAAAAAAACCTTTTTCTTTTGCCTTCACAAGGTCGGGTCTCAGCATGTACATATTCCTCCTGTTCCCTTTCCAAACCAGCCTTGGAAAGAATAAAACCCTTGAATTAGCCAAGTTAATCAAGTGAGCTTCTGATGCACCTCATTTATGTTTGTTTCGTGCCTGAGCCCAAAAATGGAATTAAGTGCAGTGATAAACAGAAGATCCCAGACAGCCAAGAGATTTGTGGATCTTCCCCTGATCTGAACTCCGGGCTGGATGGCCCAACATTTGTTTTTTATTGTTCAATAATAGGAAATGATGGAATTGAATTGGGTATTTCTGCCACACTTTAGTAGCTGATTAAAATAGCCTGGGAAAGACGGGAGGAAGCACTGGCAAGGTAATGGCCACTGATCTACCTTGGTTTGGGACAGAAACAAAGGGTCTTCTCCACTCTGTTAGTGCAGAGGGGTAGCAGCTCCCATCTCAACTTTGCCAGGTTTTTCCCTGCCTGGATCTCCCTGTCTGGAGGGGGACCAGGGTTATGCAGAGTGCAAGGATTGGGATGAAAACATTCATGAAGCTTTCACAGCCTGCCTGCAGACCCTTCAGCTACCTCCATCCATCACCCTGGGTCCAGCCAGTGTAGATAATCCACCAGTTCCAGGAGCCCTCTCTGCCCACAGAATCCTCCTGATGCCTTGCAGACACCCAACTAAATCCCTCTTTCTCCCCTCCAAGCCTCCAGTCAGCATTGCTTCTGCCTTGCAAACATTCCCACCACCCATCTCTATTTTGTGTTCATCAGGGGATTTTGGGTGCTACAGAGCTACTGCTTACACTGAACATGAGCAGCAAAAAGATGTTCTATGTCTGGAAGATGTCACAGCACATGGAAATGCATCTCCAAACCTCAGTAGTGCTTTTGGTTTGGGAATAAGTGAAGTCCTTTGCTAGGATAGTAAGAAATTGGGGGGTTCAAAGCTCTTGAGCTAAGTGAAAACTTTCCAGTAGTTTTCTCCTCTCACTTTTGGCTTTTCTTCCCTGAATGAAATATGTCCCTTTGTCTGGAATTTCCTGAGAGGAGCACAGAAACCCATAGACATGGGTTGAAAAATTACAACTGATGTCTTCAGTTCTGTATTTTTAAGGAAAACTGTTTTGCTGGACGATTTCAAAGATTTCATTAAAAATGGAAAGAATTCACCCAAGACCTTTCTAACTAAAAATAATGACATTTATTCCTCTAAGTCAACAGCATTTGCAAACAGTGGACCTAAGGAATACATCTTTACAAGAAGGTAGACGTTTTTCACTCCGTGATTTTCTTTTTCCCTTTCATCTGTTAGGGTTTGGGGTTTGTGCTTCCAGCATCCCAAAGCACTCCAATGGAATGCAGCCAGGTTGGAGGCAGGAGGAAGAGGAGGAGGTGGGTTTCTGACCCCAACCCAGAGGCATCTCAGTCCCTATAACCACTAGATGGTGCCAAGAGAAAGAGCGTGGGAGAAATAGGGTGGGAGGAAGGGGGGCGATGGGGGATGTTGAGCATCGTTACCAAGTGAGAGTCTGGACTCATCTGCAAACTGCTGAGCCAGGCCTCGCACTGAGAAATGGACGTTTTGAGGCTGGAGACTTTCCATACTGTGTCCATAGGGAGGTGGCAGCATTTGCCCCGGTTATGGAACACTTAGGACCCATCCAATGTCTGTACTGGGTGATGCAGGTATAGTGGGAAAATTCTTGGATGGCTCATATGGGTTTGCAGGTTCATCTCACTGCATACAGTTGTGCTTTCACCATGGGTGCTTTCTCCACTCCTTCTGTCTCTATCTCTATCAGATGTCTCTGGTTTCCTCAACATGTCTTTCCAGAACATGAAAAGATATAGATATCTCTGCTGTCATGGTAGAAACTTGTATGGGTCCTGGCTCACTTATCTATGGAGATGCTCAAGGAAATTAACTGCTTCCTGCACCATAGGAGCATTTTCTTTCACTAACTGGGCACCCAACAGAGTAAGTAGCCTCCTCACAGCTGTCTAGGAGGAAAATTGCCTACAACATAGGCACGCCTTAGGACTTGCCTGCAGTCAGTAAATAGAGCTGGAAACGTGGCATGGGGATGTGTCTCCAGGCCCCTTTCCACCCCTGTCCTTTCTTTTTGGCAGTCCTGGAGCTTGTTTTTTATACCCTGTATCATCTGCGCTGGAAAACGGATGAGAAAACAGCACTGGGCTGGATTCTCCATCTGCAGCATTCCCAGAATTTGGTAGTTTCTTCTCATTTTTTCACTCCTTCACCCTTCAGTCAACAAAGGGGAAGAGCAACATGTTTCCAGAGAAGAAACCACTTGAACTTGCTCGTCAAGCCAAGGTGAAACCCTCCAGAGTTCATCACTCATGTTTGGATATGGCTCAGCACAGAACAGCCTCCTACCATGACTTAGATACGCCATGCCTTGATGCTTCCAGACCCGGTACCCAGAAGCCTCCTCTCTTGTTAAGTCAGATACAAGGGAACAGATCAAGCTTGGAGCTGAAACTCAGAGAGGAAAACCTCTGTGCTAATAAGCATCTCCCTCCTCGCCCCTTGGCCTGCACGTCTCCATGCCGGGGAGCCAGCTGCGGCGTGTAGGAGAACACGACCCTGTCATGGCTGTCTGCGCTGTGTTATTGTTAGTGTTACGTTACAAATCCCCTTTCCATGCGGAGGTCCCGGGGGGGTCATAAACGGGGGGAAGGTCAGGACCCTGCCAATAAACAGGACCCCCAGCCCCATCGTGGCCTCCCCGCAGCGGCTGGAGCCATGCAGATGGGATTTACCTGCTTGTTTGCAGACGTGGTCCTCCAGATCCTGGCTGTGAGATGATCATCGGCCATTCCCATCCAGCAAGGAGACATAAATCCTCTTGGAAACACAGCACAGCAGCAGCAAGGGGTGGCTGGTGTAGCTTATAACCACTTGCAGCTTAATCCATAATTAACCATCTTAATTAACCAGAGATGAGGCTTTTAAAAATAGGTATAAGCAGGAATTGTTGGGTTTTCCTTAAAATTAGTTTCTGTGTTTGGCCAATGTTTTTGCCTGGTGGCAACCTCCAGACAAGAACTGCTACCCAGTGCATATTCCATGTGCAGCTCTGTGGTTATTCGTTGGCATAGAGCACCCTCAAATGCCTTAAAACAGAATCAGATGTGGATGGAAACATGAGGCAGATGCTCTGGGCCTGTTCCTTGTGCACAGCATTGGGTGGCATTTGAAAAACTTTTTGACATCTCTAACGTAAAGAGGATTTTGGAGCCAAGCTCTAACATTCGTGATCCTGAGCAGCAGCAGGGGAAGGATTGATGTGAGATTCCTACAGGAGAAGATGACATCAGATCCCCTTGGGTATACAGTAGTCCATGAGCCAAAGATCAGGAGCAATGTAGCTTGCAAATTCCTCTTCTCACCATCTTCGTGTTCCCTGGACCATACTGCTGAGGATATTTCTTATTAACTGAGGATATTTCTCATGAATATGTGGATTATTTTGCTGTCCAGGGGGGCAAAAGACTAGAGAAACAAAGAGGAAGACTAGAGAAACAAAGACAAAGAGGACTTATACACCGTAAGGACAGACATTAAACCCCACAATAAATCATAGAGATCAGGAATACCATATAACTCAAAGCATTGAGGCTTCTGGATGATTTAGGATCTTGAACCTCACTCAGATGCAGGTCTCACGGTCACCATGAGGGTTTCAGGGGTGGAAGTGGCAGTTTGTTGCCTAAGTAACTTTGTTGGTGACCAAACAGCAGTTTGCTGCTCACAGAGTTAAAGAAGGTCCTCCCGTGCCTGACTCACCACCCAGGTTCAGGCACTCCAAAATCCCCTTGCAGGTAGTTTGCTAGTGGGGAAAACAACAAGCGAAAACAGGGGAAAAGAGGTAAAGAGAGAAAAAAAGGAGAACAAGAGGAAAAGAAGGGCTCATCTTGAGCTGCTGGTGGAGCATCCAAGCAAACTTTTAATAGCCAAAATCTGGTTAAACCCAATGTTTCTACCATTGCAAACTGAAACTTTCCAAAAGGGCACAGGTCACACTTGTCTCGTAAATCTGCATCTTGAGAAGTCAATAAGAGACCTACATTTCTTATCATATTGGGCCTTATTGCCAGTGATGCTGAGTGGTGAAGTAGAAGAGGATTTTCTGGGTAGGATGCTCTCAATGCAACGAGCCACGTCGGTTGTTTTAACCATCTCATTTACATTGCATCTCTCTGAAAAGCAAACACTGTAGATGCAGCAACGAGATTTCTATGAGTCCTCTCGTGCTGAGATCCTGAGTGTTACCATGTACACCCAAAACACCCGAGGCAAACAGTGCGGTGACTCAGAGGTATGTGTGAGATCGGTTTTGGGTAGATGTGAAAAGAGCTCCCTGTCTCATTTCTGCTTGCAAGGGAGGTTGGTAACCTCCTTTTTTAAAGGCTTGTCTATCAAGATAAAGGGACAAATAGCAACAGAGGACCCTGCAACAGTCAAAACAAAATAAATAGGTGCAGAGAGATAGGAACCGCAAGAGTTGATACCAGGGGTTGGTTGGATTGGTGCTTCTGCTCCTGTTATTGAGCAGTTGATTTGATGATAGTGGAGATTCAGCTGGAGAAGAAAATGGCTTTTTGGGCTTTAAATCATTCTTCCAGGTTACACCTGCAAGTAGACATGAAGCATCTTCCCCCTAAAAAACTTCCAGATAGATGCAAATCTATTGAAAACGGTTGAGCTAGGAGTTGAAAGCACAAGAGCTCCTGACCTAGATGCTGCAATAAGCTTTATTTCAGAGGGGTTTAATCCACTTGCAGATTTGATTGCATCATTTTTCACAGGAGTGTAACAAAGTCATAATGTGCTTTGCAAAGGTGAAATAAAACCCTGTTTGTAGCATAGGGAAACTGAGGCACGGCATGGGGACGTGACTTGCTTGTATGGCTGGGGTAAATCATGGCCAGCTTCAATATCTCATGTTTACTGGAGGATTTTGAAGCTCACTCTTATGGTTTTGGAGGAGTAGATCAGGGGTTAGCAGTAAACCAGTAAGAATATAGTCTGGGACTGACAATAAGGAGGGGAGGAAACTGTGCTTAAAAGGTCAGGTTCATCTGCAAAACTGCAAACCTTTGTTTACTTTACCCGAGTCCCCCTTTTCTGAAGGCAGCTGATGTGTTCACACGTAAAGTTGCACTTTTAAAGCCATTTTTTCCTGTTCATGTATCCAATAAAGGCTGATAAATGAATTACAGAGTATGTTCAGTAAAAAACATATAAAGGCATCCTCACCGAGTCCTTTCTGCTTCTCAGTCAACTGGAGAGGTCTGCCCAGGAGCATCAGCAACTTCAGATGAAAGTAAACTCTCCTCTTCTTTTCCATTCACTTTTCCTCCCCAAAGAGGCTTTTCTTTAGAAACCAGAAACCTCCAGGATCAGAAATATTCCAAACTGCTGGCTTTTTTTTTATGGGAAAGTTGGAAAGAAAGGATCCAAACCCAGAGACAATTTGCATTTAGTAAAATCCCCATTTTCCATGGTTACATTCGTATTTTTTTTCATCAACCACAAAGCCCTTCCCTCCATGAGAAAATACTTTAAAGGCCCCATAAGAAAGGATGAATTTGGGATCAATTCAACCCAAATACCAATAAAAAGCAAAGAGCCTCCACCTTTCTCAGCCTGTTTTGCCAAGCAGCAAAGGGCTGGAGCATCCTGACGACTGAGGACTTTGTATTCATCCCCTTGTTGTCCATCTTCACACTGAAAAGCAGTTTATTAACAAAACCTGGTGTAATTATATCCCCTCCTCTGCTACTACAGCCTTCAACAGTCTCTAAATGAATGGGCTTAGTGCATTTGACCCCCATTTTCTCTCTGGCTCCATTCCCCCAGTCCCAAATTTCCTCTTCCTCACCTCATAAAAGGATTTTCTCCCCTAGAAATGCAGTTACTATTTTACTGATGGGGTCAGGACCTTTTGTTTTTTTAACTCCAATTTATTGCCCCCCAGGGAGTGAAGCTTTCCATCTGGGGAGACATGTAACGCAATCCAAAAACAACAGGGTGGCTGGTCCCCCTCCCTGTGCCCCAAAGCCCCATGGAGGGACCACTGCCACCCCACTACAATGATGGAGAAATGGAGATCAATGCTAAAACCCTGCACTGAAACACCCAACCCATGGTGCAGATCAGCAGGGCATGGGCATGATGCCCCCAGGGGCTGTCAGAGCAGCACTATTGCACATAAAGCTGCATGTTTCCTATGAAAACCTGGGATAGGATATGCTGGACAGGGTGGCTGGGATGGGGATTATTTTATTAGCTACGGCCTATTTAATAAACAGCCCCCAAATGTGCAAGGGGGATGCTTTTCAAGTCACCTTTTCTCATTCTCCCCTTTGTTAAATGATTGTAGCTTTCAGCCAGGAAATCAAATTCAAATATTTTGCCCCTTGTAACAACTAAGAAGAATAAACATCAATTTGGTTTAGAAACATGCCTTGGAAAGAGACACCGAAGATCTCAGTAAATCACCATCATTCAGTGCTCCTTGGAACATCATTTTTCTTTGAAATGGAAAGTGAGAAAAGTAAATGTTAGACAAGAGCCCGGTCCTCGCTTAGCCCTGTTTCTCCTTCCACTGCATCACTCCTCCTTTACCGTTTTGAAAGGGGTGGTTTTCAGTTTTGAAATGACTGCTCACTCACTGTTCGTTGCTTCATAAGGTGCAGAGAGGTCTCAGGTGGGCAGGTTCACTCTCTTTCCACAGGTTTGCTTTAACAAAAGAAGCAAGAAAATAGGATTTGGGCTTTTTCTCCTCATTTAAGGAAAAATAGCAGGTAAAATATTAAAATTGTCTCTTTTTTGGTGGCCTTTTTTGAAAGCAGAGCAGACCCTCGGCGCAGCCAACACCACTAGGGGGCCCAAAAAGTGCTTTCAAGTGATGCTGGTGCTTTCCTGTATGTGTTTTCCATATCCGCTGAGTTAAAACTGGCAGGGCTGCTTGTGCATCCCTCAAACCCTCCCGAAAAAATAATAGTTTAAGGAAAATAAAAGAGCAACAGCAGTTATTTGGAAGGATTTTGCTGTAGATACTCCTCCAAGTCTCCTGCAACAGTCTTTCTCATGCATTTAAACCCCATTTACAATTGCCAGTGTATTTGTATCTATCTATAATCTGTATCTCGGGTATATCTGTAGCTGTATCATTAATTTTTTTGGATCAATACAACTTGCATGGGTATAATTCTCTTTCTTAGGGGTGGGATTTATCTCCTGGTCTGGAATAGCCCCATGCTGACCCTCCTGCCATGGTTAGTGCCCACGGGCTGTGGGACC
>JBCJKH010070858.1:23101-44565 GCA_039877255.1 Loriculus beryllinus
TTATTATTGGTGGTGGTAGTAGTTTTGAATTACACTTTAGTTACTGGACTGTTCTTATCTCAACCCATGGGGTTTACATTCTTTTGATTCTCCTTTCCATCCTGCCTGGATGGGGAGGGGAAGTGGAGGAGTGAGTGAGTAGCTGTGTGGTTCTGAGTTAACATCTGGTCTTAAACCATAACAAAAGGACACTTTTGCTCCACTGTTATTCTTAAAGTCACATTACAATGTTACAATCTGAATATTCCATTATATTACTGTGAATATGAATCATCATCCTCCTATAATTAGTTGCCTTATTCATGTGGTTAAAACTGGATGTCTACTTAAGAAATCTGATATTTAAATATCCCTGCGAAATATAAAGGATTTCCAGGTGAAATAGAAGTACATTTGTACTTGAAAATTGGAATTAGCAATTTTCTCAAAAAAGAACAATAAAGATGAAAAATACTGTTTTTTAAAAAATATAAAGATACTTATTAGAGCAGTATGAAAATGCTTACATTTACTGAAAGGTGAGTTGTGAAAGAACAATATGTGGAAAAATAATGTTTAAAGTCAGCTGTGCCCGCTGTCTCTCTCAGTGTCAGAAAATTGCCTTAATTGCATCCCTAGTATAAACTAAATTAGAACAATTGACTAAATTTAATTGACCATTCCCGTGATCTAAAGCAACAAAATCCAACAGTGGATGAATGCTTTTTATTTCTCCTGGGGTTTTTTAACTGCTTTTCCACATTCCTCTATGAAGTAAAAAAGGGAACAGCTTTTCCTGGCATTCTTCTGCTGTGATGTTTAGTTTTCAGTTTATAAAATATAGAGGGAAAGACCCCACAGGGGCGGACATGGGGGTATTTCGGCTCTTGCCCTAAGGACCTAAAGGGATACTTCCGAGGAAGGGATGTCGGGAGATACTATCCCAAGGCATTTCCAAGCTGTCATCGCTAATTAATATCTGTGCCTCCAACATCCTCTCCCCCCTCTCAAAAGAACCCTGTCGTTTAGCTAATTCCCAAGGAGGGGCAGAGGCATTAAGAGCAAGCAGCATCTCCTCAGGGACACCATTAAGGAGGAGAGATGGAACATATGATCTTTAGTATTGGGCGGTGATGAGGGAAGAGCTGGAGGAAAAGGGGGGAAGCAGGATTTCCCTGTCTTGGGGAAGGTGCTTAGCCCATATTCTTGCAGGTGAGTTCAAGGTGCTAATTCCAAAGACCAGAGCAATTACCCCAGCCCAACTTCTGACCTGAACTAGGGAATTCCAGGGCTAAATTCCTTGAGCTTTCTATGTTGCTAGCAGTGATGCTCAAACGCTTTCACAAGCAGTGGTTAAAAACCTCTTTCAGTCAGGAAAACCAGTCCCAGGGGACATTTTGATGTCTAGTGTGCCTCTCTAAAGAGTAAGAATGGGAAATCAATGTATATGAAGGTATAGGAAGCACAGGCTGCTGTCTGGGAGGCAGCTCCCAGCACATCAGCTTCCTGAGCATCACTGGCCAGGGGACCATGCGATATCAAATAGGTACATTAGTACAAGAAGGAAGAGAGGAAAAGATCTATTTGAAATACTTCTACTTTTACATGATTGCACTTATTTTCTACCTGTTATTACATATTCAATTCAAAGTTTCACAGACATAAAAAAACCCTGGTGCTCAAAGGGATTACCATCTCCTTCTTCTGCTAATAGAACAATTTTCCACTAGCCAATAAAACACTTACGAGCTCACGGCTCTCCTCCAGCACTATCACGATGCTCTTGGTGGCTGTCACAAGTGGCCAAGATGTTTCCTGCAGTTCTTGCTGGCCCTGACCTGACATTTGTTTTGACTCCTGATGCTCAGCACCCGCTGCTGCCGGCTATCGCTGACCTTCCCTGCTGAAGCCGAGCTGAGCTGCAGCATCCCCATTTATCCAGGTTTATCTGTCAGTGGCTCTCACTTCCTTTGACGTCTTTAGATCAGCATGGAGCAGAGGTGGCTTCGTGGGGTGGATTATACAGCCTGGAAGCATCACAGCCTTCTGTGTCCTCAGGAATCACGACTACATGTACTGATAACCCCACAAGATGATGGAGCAGGGCTGCCTCCTGGCAGCTCTGGAAAAGCAACCTAAGATGCCCACATCATTCATGAGCAGCTCCCTCACTACCAAACACCTCTATTTAAAATTGCACTGATGCAAGTCTTGGCTAGATTTAGGGGGTCTTGCAAGACTTGCTGTGGAAGGCGTGACCCTTCACTCCAGGAATGCTCAGCATGAAACCATGGTGGTATCTTGGAGAGAGGGACCATTTATACAAGGGCCAGGAGAGATAGGACAAGGGGGAATAGCTTTAACCTGACAGAGGAAAGACTTAGATGAGACATTACAAAGTTCTTTGTGAGGTGGTGAGGCACTGATCATGAATCTATGATCTTAACACCAACACCAGCAGGATGCTGTGTCCCCTGCTAAACCAATGCCCAGAATCCAGCCCACACCAACCTACCCAACCCTGTAAAGAAACCAGTACAGCTCCCAGCACCCCCATATGCATCTCTGCATTACCGCCCAGCACTGTGGCCTTTTCCATCCTCCCCGCTCCCTATTGTTCACCGGAGCCCGGCCCTGACCCCGAGTATTTATAATCCCCCTTTCCGGCACGGCATTGTGTGCCGGCAGCCCCGGCGCGCTCCCCACGTCCTGGATGAGCCGAGGCTTGACTCCTGGCTTCCTCGCTTTCCTGTTTACGGGGCTCAGCAGGAGCCAATCCTGGCCTGTCCTCGGAGACCTCCATAAAATCCTATTCATCCTCCAGAGGAGAGTGGGACCAGCAAATTCATAAGGCCCTTGAAATCTGGGAAACGACGGTGATCTGGGATGTGCTGTGTCTGGGATGTGATTTGAGACTCGATGTTTCAGATGGGTTTCAGAACATGTCAAATCCAGCAGGCAGTATGGAGACAGGTTTGCTGAAGATTCATTTCTGTTTCTTGCTGGGCTGTGCCAGGTCCTCGGGCTTCTTTTCTCATATGTTCAATGCATTCCACTAGTACATTGGTCTTTAAGACAGAGAGTTGATATAAACCTGTAACAACACAGAGCAGGAGGAAAGGAGCTGTACCTGAAAAATGCTTTGAACAAAGATGCTGTCTTTGAAGCAAGGAGCTCTGTGTTGCTGCTTGTGAATCACAAGTGCTCTGAACAGTTATCTACTAGAAAGGAACAAGCTCACTTGAATAGCCAGTAATAAAACTAACAAACAAAACCATGGTAGCCTTGTACAGAGTCTCATCTCCCTCCCCTCCTCATCTCCCTCAGTTCCAGTTGGTTTTGCCTGGGTGAGTGGGTGAGCATGAGGGTTCCCTGGCCATCACCACGACATTGTCCTGGCAGAGGGTGAGGCAAGACACAGGGAAAAGGCATTTTGCTCACACCAGAAAGGATAAAATTGCATGAAGGAGAAAACCAAACCCTTGGGTTTGCTCCAAAAAGGTTGTGATCAGCAGGCTGGGCAGAAAGGTGGCCAGTTCCAACCACTGTCCTCTCTGCAGTGCGCAGGATGATGGTTTATCCCTGTTTTTAACACTACTTTTACTTAAACTGAGACATTACTAACCCCATCATTTGCAAAGGTCACCCATAAGGCCCAACTGTGTCCTGCATCCCCCATTCTCGCCAGCATGGTCCCCTCTCACCAGCCGACACCCCCTGCTGTAGTCCCAGCAGCGGGAATTAAACAAAGCCAAACAAGAACCCTCCCAACGTTAATCTAAGCCTAGCAAAAGCTGGGTGGAGCAAGCGCTGCAGGAAACCCCCATTCAAAGCCATTCATTAGTCAAAATGCTGTATAAATAATTATCTTTGCTGCCTGCTCCCCAGCCCTCAACCCCTGGTGCAGGCGGGGACATCAATCCCCACGTCTGCTCATCGCTGGAGGAACGCGAGTCGTTTTTTCCCCTCCAACATGCAAACAGCGATGTGTGAACAATAGCTTTACGTCAGGAGCCTTATCAACCTCCAATATCCGTGTTTTTGTTCCCCGTCCTGACCCACCAATGAAGAATTCCCCCCCAAAATCTCACCTGGAGCTCTGGCTGAGCTGTCAAACGTGCAGAGCCCACAGCTGTCACTTAACATTTATCCTTTATCTGGCTATGACAGGCGAGGCAAATATATTTCCAGATGTTTCCTACCCCAGAGCACAGCCCAAGGTTTTTGGGTTTTCAGTGCTGGAGTGTCTGCTCGGCCAAGCTGGCAATGGGCTCATCTGTGGGAGGGAGCAGCTGCCTGTAAACAAAGCTCCTATTAATCAATGTTTAATATAAAGAGAAAATCCCATGTGTTTTCTTATTTATCAAGTCATTGATAACATTATTTGTGGGGTTTGGGGCAGGGGAAGGGGATGGATAATAGGAGTAATGCCCCATAAGGGAGTCAGTAGAAACGCCACCACATCACAACAGCATTCATCAGAGATGGCTTTTGCAAGGAAACCAAATTTCCTTTGTGGAGTATGGTAACACAATGGAAACCTAGTTGAAGGCTGGTAGGAATGGGACAGAAGCAGCTCCCAATAGGATTTTGATTGTGTGACTATTTACTCACCTGTTAGACCTGCTTCAGCTAGTACAAAATGAGCTTTGCCTTAGCACTGCACATCCATTTGCCAGTGTAAATCCCATCACCTTCATCCTCCTGAAACTCCCCTGCAAACAGGCAGCATCTGGGGAAGGGATTTCTTGCAAGCAGGGTGGCACTTCTATTTAAAGGAGGTTCACAATTTAAAGCTGGGTTCACAATGGACCTGAAATAAAGTGGGTGGAAAGGAAAAGCTCTTTTACTGACAGGTTAGTGGCAGCTAAAGGAAGTGGAATTTCCCTTTATTTATATCCAGGTCATTAGAAAGAAACACTCAAGGGCTGTTGGTTTCTTTATCTTGTGGTCATCTAGATGAAAGCGCTCTCTGAGGTGCGTACTCGTGCTTGTTTGCTAAGGGAGGGATCCAACTTGCTTGCTACAGGTCCCTTTGCATTGAGACATCTGTTCAGGGCAAATGCTCTGGATCCCATGGGCAGACAGCTCCAAAATCAGCTCCCTGAAGCTACTGGCGTAGTTTCAAAGTGCTTTACAACCACTGAGGCTGTTGGATGGAGGTGATCCCACCTGCCACATCCTTATCACACTGAGCAAGCAGGGTTTGTGCTGCTTGGGGAGAAAACTGCTGCAGGTTTCATTCACCACCCGGCCTTTCCCATGATGGAGAAGAAATAAATCCCATCTCTATGGCCATAACAGTCACAGGGTTCAACCCCTCTTGGATCATGGGAAGCCCTCAGAGTGTGTCCCAGGTCCATTTGGCTGCACAGAGCCACGTCGCAGCCTCCCACACGCTGCCCTCGCCTTGCTGCTGTGACTCAGGAAACCAGAGCCTCCCTGTTTGTAAACTCAGAAGCTTTTATCTGAGCCCTGGCCCCAGCACGGGGTGTGGGGGAGAGGACACAAGCTGCTTTTGTTGCGCAAGCAGGCTGGAAGGAGGAAGGTGGCATTGGACTTACAAGATGTACCTGAGCCACAGCTGGATTCATGGAGGTCACACAGTGCTCATGTAAACCCACACATTTTACCATTCAGGTACCTCCTGTTTAAGCTCAGCCAGGTCATGACAGGATGCTTGGCAAGTTCTCTCTGGTCTTTTGAGTTAGAAACTTTGTAGGAAACTTTGTAGGAGGAGATTCTTCACTGTGAGGGTAAGGAGACACTGGAATGGGTTGCCCAGAGATGTGGATCCCATCCCTGGCATCCCATCAAGGCCAGGTTGGACAGGGCTTGGAGCAAAATTCTCTAGTGGAAGGCGTCCCTGCCCATGGCAGGGGGTTGGAACTGAATGAGATTTAAGGTCCCTTACAACCCAAACTATTCTGATTCAATGATTTTACAGATGGGGAAACTGAGGCAAGGAGTTTTCAAAGGAAATGCGGAGACTCTGTGGCCTAAAAACCATGCCTAATCTTCCAAATTGATTTAGAAAGCCACCTTCATTCTGCGTATGCGGTCCAGCCTAGGGGCTCTCAGCAGAGACAGGCTGGACAGGGCTTTCATCTCTGTATATAGGCAAATTCAAGGCACTGTGCTCTCGTTATGCTGCTGAGAGGCTGTTGGCTCTGCGGTCTCACCACGACAGAAGCAAAGAGCAAAGGCTTTGCAAGGCACGTCTACACATCCCCACCTTCCCCTGGGCTTGGCCTTGCAATTTCTGCTACAGGAGGTCACATATTTGTTTTAATATAACAATAAGATGTTGAGGACAGTGTTGCAGCACTTGCAAAGGTGGGTTTTCTTCCCTGGGAAGGAGATCGGCATGGGATCTTTGGTGGGTGGCTCTGGGCAAAAGCCCAGTTTGAGACCATGGAAATCTAATAACTGTTCCAAAACCTGGTTCTGGAGATGTTTAGTTTAAATCCACCTTTCTTGCGGACACATCCAAAATTACTCATTGATGTCTTCATGCCAGCATCACTGCAATGCCACCAGGCATAGAGAACTTAGCTGATTCCTGCCTCAGTTTCCTCATCAGTTCACTTGGGATTAATGATCTTTTCCACCCCTGCTCAGTGAATGCCAGCGTGGCACAAGGGATTCACATGATAAATATGCTTTTTTAATGCTCCTTCTGTCATTTAACATCTTCCTAACAAGGGAGCCAGAAGCCATTAGAAAACCATTACGAAGCTCTTCATGAGAGAACATTGTCTTGTTCTGTTTTCCAGTGTTTGCTTTTGTTTTTCAGTGCACTTCAAAGCTTTGGTGAATTTCATCTGGTCCTTGGTGGTGTTAATCCCCTTCCATCCACATGCTGGGGGTGCAGAAAGGCCATGTATCTGCCAAGTGTCATCTGCAGCTGGGAGATGTGACCTGCGAATAGTGATACATCATTAATAACAGCAAAAGGTGCTCTGGAAAAAAGAAGAAATTCCAGAGAAATCAAGGAGTAAAACAGGATAATGCAATGCCATGAATTACCTTCCATGTTGGAAAGAGCTGGGATAAAGCCCTGGTGGGTTCCCTGTCCTCTGCAGCCCTTGGAGGAGAACCATGTGTCACTCTGGCAGTTGGATATGCATAGCCCAGACATAAAGAATAAGTTAATTTGGGAACTACAGGATAAGTTTCCTACACAGCTCGGTTCATTGGATTCTCTAAAGCTTATAAATCTATTAACTCAGGACTGCTAAGCTAATTATGGCTGGTTACACTTCCAGCTAATAAAGTATTTGTCATTTTCAAAGCATGGGGGAGTTTTTCTTCAGCTTAACCAAATCACAATGACAATTCCTTCAACTAAAGAGATTTCCAGCAGCATTTTTGCCAGAGGTAACAAAAATCTGATTAGGTGAGATGATAAAAAGTTGTATTCCTGTAGTTTTCCTGGCTGGAGCATAATGTGGTGGCTGGAAGTGCTGCATGGCTGCATCACTCCCATTGGCAATTCAGTGGCAGGGATGGAGGTGCAAGGAAATTCTGGGCTTGAGCATGCAGAGACTTGTTGGGCACTTAGATTTGAAGGGATTCATCATTTTGGCTTCATCCTTAATCCAAAGCTTGCCGAGCCTCGAGGTATTGAAGTTCACCTGGTATTTGTTCATCTCCCAGTCTGTTTGAGACATGTTTAATTCAGCAAAGGATAAAAAGCCTTTTGAATGAGTTTCTGCATCTATGGACAGCTTCCCCCCTGCTTCAATCTTCTTTTATTTTTTAATGGACTTAATAAAAAAAGGAAATGTATTAGCCAAGTCCAGCCCATGTGGTTTTAATAACTCAATTTAATTAACATCTCCCAAACTGTCTTATTAAAACTAAATTAAATCCTTATTTGAGATGTTTAATAGATCACACAGACTTTGTGCAGAGACAACTGCAGCTGTGGGAGTGCCGGAAAAAGGAGCTGTGATTTTCCTTGCTCACCTTTCTAAGGGCCAGAGCTGCTCCTTCTTCCATTTCCAGGCCACAATCCGGGTCTCCTGCCGGGATAAATCAGTGCTAATTCACTCAGGCTGGAGAGACCAAAGAGGTAGAAATGAGCTCCCCCGCTCCATGTCTGACTTAGAAAGCCACCAAAACTGGCAACATAGCAAACTATGCTCTTGCCAAGGTGTTTTCCATTTTTAAGATTACTTTTTGACTTAAAAGAAAAAGAGGATGCTCTGGTAAAGTAAGAATTATCCTAAAAATCACAGTTTATGATACACAGTCCATGCAAAGGAAGTTTGGCTTTGGGTTTTCCTGGAAAGAACAAGAAAATACCAATTTCTTTAGCAAATGTTTTCTCTCAACAAAGAAGTCAGCAGGAAAATGCCAGTTCCACTGCCCTCATCTTTTGTTAACATGCCTTCTGCTGGTGCTTCAACACTGTCTTTGTGCCCTTTTCTTTTTACCTTCCTTTTCCCCTTCATCTCCTTTTTTGTTTTCTGTGAGTTTTCACCTTTCCCTCTCCCCTCACCCAGCTTTCATGGATGCTCACACAGCACAAAACATCCGGGCAAGTGCTTCTGATCATGCTTTTCCCACCAGGACCTCCAAAGCCAGAGAGCCAATGAAGACGGCATCTGCTTTCCATCACACCTGCCAGGCAGGGCTTAGATCTCCTCCAGTTTTAGACATGTTGGTGCATTAAATATATCCAACCAGATTAAAACCATGTTCAAACAATGCTCACTCATGGCCCAACGGGTTGGAGTTCAAAGGAACTTGTTCGGGGCGATGGCCTGAGATTGCACAGCCCAAAAAGCTCTTGGCGAGGATGCCTTGGGCCTCTTGGACGGATGGACAGGACTGAAACTGCAGTTTTTATTTGGCATTTGCTGGCTCATGTCGACCACTGAGGTGATGTCAAACACATGGCCAAGATCCTCTCTTGTGCTCTGGATGGATGGTTTTGGTAGCAGGGTTCAGCTACTGCAGGAACACAGAGCTGCCCTGGTCGGATGGGGGCACCCGTAATGGTGGGAATGGCCAGCCCCAGGAGATAATGTCAGTCTGGATATCGTCTAAACTAAATACAGAAGACACTGTGCAAAACAGCAGATGCAAAGGCCATGGGACTTGGGGAGAGTCACGCAAGAGGGCTCAAATCCCTTAAATCCAGCCAGCCAGAGGTCACCTCTGAGAAGAGTTGGAAAATCCCATTCTCAGTGAATGTACAAAGCCTGTTTTCCCTGGGCACAAAGCCGAAGTGTAAAGTCTCTGGTTCACTCATCTGGGAGCCGAGAAGGTGCCCCATATCCATCAAAATCAACACAACCTGTCAGCCAGGAACTTGGGGCACACAAGGGAGGGCTGCCAAGATGGGTCAGACACAAGGACTCCAGCGCTTGGTCAAAGCAGCATTTTAAAGCATATCTTCACCACACAGTAATCAGTTAAAAAGCTGTTGTTTCATCATTTTGCTTTAAGAGTGCAACTTTAAGCCAGCAGCTGGCTGTTTTGCAACTCTGTTGACAATGATTTTCCAACCTCATGTCCACTCCTGCTGACGTTGGTGGAGTTATATCACCTGGAAATGTGCTCCAAATGTGTGCTGAGCAGCATTGTTTACTGAGGAGTTTTAATCCTCCATTTACAGCTCCTCTGATGCACGGCTACACTGAAATCAGCAAAGGCATCTGCAGAGAGAAATAGAAAGCCTCTGTGAGTGGAAGGGAAAGGAGATTTGAATCATCGCGTGCTGGAAAACTTTTCTCATCTATTTATTCCTGGGCCTGACATCTCCAAAGAAAAAGAGAAAGAGCAACCAACCACTTTCCAGACTCCAAGAAGGGTCTGAAAGGTTAATCCTGCACAACTTTACCATCAGGCCTTCTGGAAGCTGTATCCCCACTGAAAAACTTTATCTTTGGTTGGGTCCATTATCTTTGGTTGCACTGGAGTGTCCCATGGTGCTACAGGGAAGGGTGAGGATTAGCCCCTGTGCTGTGTCTGTAACATAAGTCCTTTTAATGGTGGGAGATGATGATTGTGTGATAATTGCCTCGGAGCAGGGAAAGATAAATGCTCCTGGTTTCTGTGCCATCGCTTGTACAGCTCCTGCCTTGAGCTGGTGCCACTTGGGGAAAAACTCCCTTTGCCGTAAAAGCATTAAAAAGATGAATACAAAATACACAATACCTTCCTGGGGCAGCCCATAGCTTCTCCTGATGAGGGTTTTGGGGTATTCCCTCTCATCATGCAGTTAAAGTTCTAGGGAGGTGTGGTGTGTGTTGATGGCTTCAGCAAATGGTGGCACCTCCACTGGGTTTGGCCTGGTAACTCTGAGCATTTTGGGTCAAACACGGTGTTGTTTCAAAGCTACAGCTCTATTTAGAAGAAGGATGGAGAAACTGAGTTCTGCAGCTTTTACATCTGTTAATTTCTTTCTATGAAGCGTCCTAAGAGGCTCTTACTTTTGGTACCAAAAATCTGCTTTTCCTTTTCCTGATAATTCAAGGAAATTCAGCTCTTTGTTGAAGCAGAGTGTTACCCTTCCTGCATCCCAAGGAAACTGCTGCCATCATTAAGGACACACTTGCAGGAATCCAGGCAAAAGAAAAAAAAAATATAGATTCTTTTTCTGTTTTAAACCTCCTTTCTTCTGCCACATTTGCCTCCTTCCTCTGTTTCTTCTCTTCTGTGGAGCAGTTGTCTGTGAGCAGGGTTCAACTTTTCGTTTTCAAATTTAACTTTTCTTTTAGAAGTAGAAATCTTCAGTCTTAAAAAAAAAGCAGTTCTAGGAAAATGGCACAAAAAACCCAAACCATAAATCCATGTCATCAGTGACAAATAATGGTAGAAAACCAAGTCATAGGCGGCCCACTCATTGCCCCACTTCTCTGTAATGACAATATGCAGTCATCCTCGTCGGTTTTATTTTTGGGGGTTGATTATTTTTCTCTTCCTCTTCCTTCATGCCAAGAGCCCTTCTAATGGTGTGAGCACTGCAAAATGCCCATAGAAGTGGGGTCCCCCCATGCGGACTCCTGGAGCTTCCTCAGCAATGTGATAACCTGAACTTCCTGGGGAGACAGGAGCAAACATCAAAGTTACAGGGATTTGGGGCTGGTGCACAGAAGCCAGGGGCTGGTTTCCCCCAGCAAATCTCCAGTTTGAATGGGAGATGTTAATGTGACCGTTTATAGATGGGAGCAGAGATGAGATGTGTTGAAAGGGGAGAGGAGGAGGGACCCAAACTTGCTTTTGATCCCTCTCTGCCATTCCCCCAAAAGCCACCATGTGCCCAGCACCTGATAAACTCTATTTATAAACCTGGAGGAGGAGAAGGAGGCCATAAATCTTCTTGCTTTCCTTTTCTCTATGGACTTAAAGGAAAATTAAAACCATGTGTCTGATTTCCCAGGGATGCCCTGTCCTCTTGTCCAAGCACAGATGTGGACGTGGAGACCTGCCTGTCCTGACCTGGTGACACCTGAATAAGTCAGGAGGTGACTCACACACTGGTGAGGCTGACATCCAGGTAAGACATTGCCCCATAAAACCGGTGGGGAAGAAATTTTACTGACATTTTGGGGCAGTTTCATGTAAAAACCCAAGAGTTCAGGGTCATAAACTTCGCTGCTGAACCTTCATTTCCACGGCCCCTTTGAGGACCATATTCTCTCGTATCATTACCAGAGGCATTTTATTGGAAAGCAAAAAGCTGATTGCTTTTGGTAGGGAGCCAAACCCTTCATTTTACCAGGTAGCAACCACATAGCTCATGGAAGCTGCGGTGGAGTTTCTCTGTCGTCTAATAAGGGGTTGAGCTTGTGCTGCAGCCTGGTGCCTCTACACTCATGATAACTATAGTTGCTGGACTCAGTTCTGGGTGTAAAGGTGGGTGCCAAGCAGGCAGCAAACTCACAGAACATCAGGCTCACTGATATGATGTCCTGCAGCATGCTGAAGCAATGATGCCCCACTAATGCAGCATTATCTGATGAGGAAAGCTGCAGGAGCAACAGGTCAAAGGCCAGTGTCACCAAATACGACCCACACAGATGACCTCGCACAGGGGTGAGGAGCACATCCAGACACCAAAACTCATCATGAGGGCATTGGAAGCGGCAAAAGTGGGGATGGGGAGGGACTGATGCTCCGTCTGCCTATCCCCATTGAGTGAGCAAGGGTGAAAGGGGAGATGTGCAGGGCAGAGCCAGTGACCCAAAAGGCCATGGAAGAAGTAGAACCAGATGTTAAACAGAAGCTCACAGTGTTGCTGTGGCCAGCAGGAGCCTGCCCTGGAGGAAATGACCCCACGTAAGATGCATTGTCACCAACATTTCTTAACATGGGGTGGCAGCTAACTGATTGGGATTTGCTGCCCAGGGGCAGCAGCAGCTAAAGATACCAGGAGGCAGAAAAACTGGCTCCTCCTGGCCCTGCAAAAATGGTGCCATTGGGAATTTGCTGCGTGGTTTGCATGGCAATGGAGATAGGACTTTCTCCTAGTTGTTTGGGGTCTTTTTTCCATTATTCCATCCTTTCCACTGGTTCTGGACCTAAAATGCAAAGGTTTGGGAACTCTTCTGACAAAATAACCCACAGAGAAGTGCTTTTTGACAGAGTTTTTAAGGTGGGGAAACTGAGGCATGGAGCAGGGATGGATATCACCCTCCCCTTCATATCCTGGGGAGGACAAAAGGCATTTCATGCAAGCTTTCATGCAATGATGGCCAAAATAAAAGCTGCTGCCTGGCTCCCTATAGACATGTGTGCTGCCCTAATCAGTTTGCATCCCCTTTCTCTTTGCTGGAGGGAATGTAAATAAATCAAACAAACCAAGTCACCAAAATCCCTCCTAAAAACCCAGGTTCCCATGGCCAGCAGTGACCGGCCGACAGCAAGAAGACTCCCCATGGTGCTTGCCTTGGAAGAACTTGGGCGCTTTATCCATGTAGGATAATAGGAGTATAAAAACAGCTCATTTCAAAGCCAGAAGCGCCACGATGAGAGAGGGGTGCCAAAGAAATGAATCCAGCGTGGTGAGTGAGATATGCTAGCAACGGTGCCAATGCTTTGGCTACACATGTGGGCATCAGGCCTGTGAGAAGCACATTTTCAGGATGCAGTTGGGCTTGGGCACAAAATTGGGAAAAGCAGCAAAAGAAAAAGAAGGAATAAAGCTAAAATATCTTCCAGCACCATCCAAGTGTTCCCTGAACCCCCTGGGCCATGCTGCAATAACTCAGTCAATAGGAGTGGGATTTGAAACACTGGGAAAAGCGGTATCTGAAGTTTCCAGAAACATCCCACAGCACCTGCGTAATATTTTTCCTTGCTGCCGTCTCCCTAATTAAATCCATCTGGGATGCAGGATCTCTTTCAATGCCGCAGCGCGTGGGCAGCAGCCATTGGGCTTTGCCCCATTTTTTCTCACAGATCACAGATAAACATGACCCCTTCTCTTGGAGAGGCTCTGAGATACTCAAATCCATGGTGTTATTCTTAGGGGGCTTTCAATGGGGCCTTTAAGGAAGAAGTTCCTATAAACCAGCTAGTTTTGATTCTCTTTTTGTCCTATATTTGGGAAAGCAGGGATGATGGTGAAGAGGAAAAGGAGGGGGCAATCACAGCTTTTCGTTTCCCCTAGGAGCATCACTGGGGGATATAGGCACTCACTGCCAACTTCTGCGCCTGGCTGGGTGCCTCAATTTCCCTGTTTTGCTTTCTAAAACTTCATGCCTAGGAGAACTTTGCCAACAAATCAATGTTTAAAGTAACATGTTCACATGCCACCCCCAGGAGTGATGTTCCCTCCATCAGACCAGCATCAAACTAGCAGGAATTCAAAGAGAAAATGTTCCCTCTACACACTAAAACCTCTTCTGTAGGGGTAACTCCTACCAGATGAGGAACCAGGGCAGGGGGGTTATGGTGTTTAGAGTTCAGGATCGCCCCAGGGATCAGCAGGAGGCTGGGATTGTCATCACATTTTTTAACATTTCCATAAAGCATCCAAGTTTTCTTCTGGTGGGAAAACTGCAGAGATGGAGGATGGCCATTTAGAGGGTCTTTTCTCCTTGATTGCAGTTTTCTTTGTAATGATGTCAAGCCCTGGTGCTCCAAAACACCCCAGTAACTCCAGATGCTTACGGATACCAACTTGAAAACAATCCTTTCGTTTGTTGGCACCATCTGATAAAACTGTGGAGAGATTTATTTCCTCATCGAGAGCCCCTGCCAATCAATCCCTACGTACTAGGGAGAGGAGATCATTTAGCTGCCATTGCAGTGCAGCCTCATTAAGAGCTCATCTCTCCTATAAGTGCTTGTATGGTCCTTGCGACTGCAATTAGTCCCACGGGGATCTTTTGCTGAGTTCATCCCTTGTAACACAGCTGGAGAAGGGGGAAAGATCCAAACATGAGATGCCCAGGAATGGAGAAGGGTCGGGAGCAGGGATAAGGGGAAAGATCCAAATGAAAGATGTTCAAGGACGGAGAAAGGTGGGGAGCAAGGATTTACACCCAGTCCCTGAGTGGCACCTCTCTTTCTCATGGTGAAAGGGTTGGGATGAGATGCTTTAAAGTCAAGCACCTAAATGATGGGACTCATGGAGGTCTCATAGGAAATTGCAGCTCTGATGCCACCTCAACATCCTTTGCTCCAGGGTGCCACGAAACCTCTCACCAACTGGATCCTAGGAAGTTTTCTCTGCCTCAAGGTCCCCCAGTCCAGCTAAACTTTGTGTAGGGAATGGAAGAGACATTTAGGGAGGGAGGTAGAAGAGGGAGGAAGAGGAGGGAGGATCAGGGCCAGCAGATCGCTGAGGTTTCTGCTGTTGTTGTTTCTATTTTTACCCCCTTTATGTTTATCCAATTTCAAAATTCCACTTAATAGAAAAAAAAACCCCAAGCAGGAGCCCTGCCTGGAATTTCTTTCATGCCCCATTCTCAGCCTGCTTGCGTATTTCCCAACGCATCGTCAAGGGTTGCATTGACTCCGCAGGGACAAGAGCCAGCTCTGGTTTCTATTACCAGTGATTAATGCCAGGGAACATGTTCAGACTCCCAGGGCTTACACGCTGCTCAGGGACTCGGGGAATTTTTGGTACCAGCACTGGTAAAACCCTTCATTCCTGTGGGTCAGCTGAGTTCACATTACCCACAGGCGTTTGCAAGTTGCCTCCCCAGGAGGGTGAGAGCAGAGCACCCTGAGACCCGCTTTTGCTGCTCTCTGAGGAGGATTTCTTCATGCTTAGGTTGAGGTTTCTTCCATGGGAAGAATACAGGGATGAACAGGTAAGAGTTTTGTGATGGCAGTCACAGAATGAAGTGGATCAAAGCAGTGTTCTTCCTTGTCTGAGTCCTGGGGGCATCCAGAAAGCCAACTCCAGGTCCAGCATCCCCCTCACCTCCAGAAATTCTCAGCTAAAACATGTTTTGATTTTATTTTGCTCCTCTCCACCCCCAGAAAATTGTCATTTTTCAGCTAAAATTCAAACTTTACCTAATTTACTCCCACACATTGAGCATTTCTGTGGAGGTCTGTGTTGATTCTTTCCCCTCTTTAGTAACTTCAATCCCAGAATTTCTATGGGAAACAGACATCTTTAAAAAAAAAAAAAAAATCCTACCGGTTTATCAGAAAGCCCCTTTTCCACCTAGAAAATTGTCTCAAGGGATTATTTCCTTTTCCAGGAATGCAAATTATGCCCATTTTCAGGCTTTGCTTTCATTCAGCAATCCAAGTGATCAAAAACTGGCAGAGCCATGGGCCTGCAGGGTAGACATGTCCTAGGACATCCTAGAGCATCCGGCACAAAAGAGGAGAGCAAGCTGAGACTGGCCCATTCAATTCTGTTTGAGGTCATGGTTCCTTATGTTCATCCTCCATTCCTGGAAAGCAGATGGATATTGTCTTCTCCATCCTGACTTTCAAGCCAGGCTTCTTGCTTCCCAGCCCAGCCCACACTCTCCTTCATACAGCCTGAGCAACCAATCCAACCCCAGCTTTGCTCTGCTGGTGATGGGGATGAAGAGCCAACATTGCCTCCTCCAAACCATGCTCCTAAATAATAACACACACACGGAGCCATGTAGTTCCCGCTGACTTCAGCGAGACCTTTTGTCTGCTTCCCCCCATGTCCTTCATGGGGAGAGAGAAAGTGGTGGGAAAGTTATTTCCCAGGGTACCCAGCTGGCTGCAGCAGCATCTTCAGGCTTGGAACAATGCTTGGAAGGGAAGATGGGAAAAAAATAGACTGGGATGACGACGTACGGACTCATCCAAACAGCAGCAGAGCATAGTTTGTGGTGGAAATGTCCTACAGTTATTTCCTACAGAAATCTGGTTTAGGTTAGGGAGCCTTGTAGCAGGCCGAGATCTTCACAACTCCCAGTCCCTTTGCTGGACTTTCATTCATTTACTACCAGCTTTTCTGCTACAGGCTTTGGTTTTCCCAAAGGAGATCTATTGGCCTCCTCACTGGATGGTTTTCCAAGGGCTGTTCCACTAAATGCATCTGCTAGAGCCCAGGACTTCACCTACAGGAAGACACCATGAGACTCCTCATCAGGATACACAGGGCTGGAGTCCTTCAAGACTTTGCTGTTACCATCCATCAAATCCTTGTGTTGGGGTTTCAAGAACAAGTCAAGGATTTGCCAGCAATTTTGGTGGCTAAAGTTGGGTGAGATGAAGCCCAGATCACATTCATCATTCATAAATACATGGGAAGACACCAGCAAGTTTTCCCATTGTACCTTATGTTGATAAGCTTATACCCACCTCTCCATAGCTCCATTCCATACTTGTAACACCATGGCCTAAGTTGCATCCTCTCCTTTGAATGACTGTAAGCAGCCTTGCTTTTCCCAGACCACATCATCCATGTTCTCTGAGAAGCCGTTCTCTTCGAAGCATCTGGAAGATGAATGCACAGAAGCTGGTCTGTCAAAAACCACAAGTCATTTTTATCCACCACCAGAAACTTCTGTGTTTATTTCTGTAGTTACAGCAACCCAAAATGAAGATCTCCATGGCTTAAAAAGAATGTCTGAGAAAACTGTTGACTCTGGAAAGACTGACTGGGTACAGAAATGATGTCCTCAACAAAGAGAAAAGAATGCACTCAATGCATGGCTGGAGGACCACCACCTGTGCTCTGTGTTCCTGTGCCACCTCATTCTGGTCATGATCAAGGCAAGATTTGGGGCTACGTTCTTCACATTCTTCTTCTACTCACTCTCCTGAACCAATCCAAACCTTGTCAGCAATGGGTCATCTCCATGCAGGCACTCAGGGAGTGAGGACCTCTTGCAGATTCATGCACACCAGGCAGTGAGTGCATACCAGCCCACGACTGATCTGTATCAGTGTTGTTTGTGTGGTTAAGCAAGTTTGAATCACAAACCATATTGTTTATTAAACTAATTTAGCTGAAATGTGCAACTTCTGGAAGCAGCTTGGCTCTGCTTTGTTTCCCCCAGTCCTATGAGCCCCGGTGCTCTCAATGGGGGAATCGAATGCTCCAGCTGCCGAGATTTCTAAATCCACACATAAAATTTCATTTGTTTGGTTTCTGTTTATCATTTCCATAAGCCATCCCTGTAGGAATTGCAAATTCCTCATCACTAATTTTCACAGAGAAGGATCGCACAGATCCCCATGCTTCCATCGGGAATGCTCCTACGGAAACTGCACCATGTTTGTCTGCCAGTTTGTTGTGTGTGCACCAAGGTGGTTCTTCCTGAGAAGGCTTGCCAATGGCTTCATGTTGAGACCTTGGGCTTTTTCCTCTTTGCTGGTGGGTGAGCAAGTACAGCCTTGCTGTTCTTGATGCTGCTGGTGACTCACAGTGACCATGGCTCTAGGTTTTTCCCTGCCCTTGTCTGGTTGCAACCACCTTTCTGGGTTCAGGCTGTGAGGTTTTCAGGAGAGGCATCAGCTTCGTGCTGGGTTAGTGCAGCCCTAGGTGGTTGGGAAGAAAAAGATGGAAAATCCCATTTTGCTACTACTACAAACATAGAATCACAACATGCTTCCTATCAGCACTGACGTATGTTTCCAGCTCAAAATAAGATTCAGTTGCAAAAACTCTTCCAAAACTCACGTGCAAATCCCAGGCTTGTTGTCAGCATCTCTGCCTTGGAAGGCTGATGGGATCTCCACAAGGAGCTGCTGTGCCCTCTGCTAAAAGGCATGTATTTCTTTGAGCTAGAGCAAGTATTTGAGGGCAGAAGAAGCAAAAGAGCCCCCCCAGTTCCATTTAAACCACAACAGCCATGAGCAAGCCCCTCCAGTGGTTAACAAACCTCAATGCTTAAATACAGCTTCCTCATTTCCACTTTCAATGTGTTCACTGCCCAGATTTTGCCTCCGGATCCCTTAGCCCTCCGCTGCCAAGTGTCTTTTCCCATGGAGGGAGGGAGTCTGCAAGATGGATAAGCCCTTTCCTACCCGTAGGGAAAGAAGTGAAGCTCCCGGAGCCTCATTCCAATCATTTTCTTTGCTCTGCCCTGAATTGCAGCCAATTCTGCAGCTCCCCCACTCTGGCTGTAAATATTGGTGCTGCTGGAGCCCAAAAGCTGTCAACTGTGGGGATGCTCCTTGCTGCTCCTAGTTCACATTCCCCTGGTTATTCACCTCAAAATCACATTCACATACTGGCAGCACCATGAGACCAAGCACTCTTTTTTGGTTGTTAACCTTATTTCCCAATGGGACAGGGATGCACGAACATTAAAATTGAGGGCAGGACTTACCAAACCCCATGGCAGCATCAAGCAAAATCTCATACAGCAACAAAATCTTCCCCCAAATCATCATTTCTATAATATCATCAGCTGGGTTATGCTTCCTTAGATGCGAAACTGAATTATTCAGCCAGCACAGAATACCCATCGATGCCCTTTGCAAAGGCACCCATGGGTGCTGGGAGTCCCAGGGGGGCTGCTGGGCAACTGAAATCACTGCAGGAGCTGCTGGCACCAGAACAGACTGGACACCATGGGATCTAAACCTTTTGGCACATCCCAGCCAAGAGCTTGGCGCTACCTTTAAATAGGTCAGCAGTGACAGAGATACCCAAATTGGACAGAGAAATGAGCTCTAGGATTTAGACTGACATAGACTGACAAGTAAGGGCATAAATCAGTGTGCATCCATTGCATTGTGCTGCCTGCATCGCCCAAGGATGGTGGCAAAGTCGCACCATTTGAGACCTTCCCTTTTATTAATGCCCATTATGTGGGTATTATCACGTGGATCCTTGGATGCACAAGTCGTGCAGCCCAGCAAGTGCCACTCACTTGCCTTTACTTATTTATTTTGCATTACATCCCCTCTTTCTACTCTTTCCCTTGCTGGCACAAAGCCCTCAGCTCCTATTTTTGTCAGTGGGGATTGGATCTGCCATGAGAGCCACTACAGGGACCTCACAGGAGCAACACCACAACCCCAAAGAAGGGGAAAGGGAAAAATAAACACACAGATCACCCTGTGCCAGCCAGGCTGGGGGCTGTTCTCACAGGGAGGAAGCCAAAGCAGGGATGTGCCAGCAGCAAACCCCTTTCCTATTACCAAATCTCCCTACCTGATTTCCCCCCCTCTGAAAGAAATCTCTTTCTCTGCCAGGGTTTGAGCTCAGCAGCATGTTGCTCCTCCCCTCTCTATCCCTCCCAGCCCCCTGCAAACCCCAGCACTGCACAGGTTTGGGCTTAGGGCCCTGGGCACACTCAGTGGTCTGCACTGAGCCAACATGCTGCACAGCTCTGGCTTGTGGTTTCCAGCTGGTAAATGTCATTATTCAAAGCTGGAAATAAATGGCAGCGTTACTACAATGCCTTTCTCATGGTGCCAGGGCTGGAGCAGGAGGAGAAGGAGGGGAGGGGGCCAGGGATAACCCCAGGCAGGAAGAAATAATGGGTTTGGAAAGCCAGGGGAGTTGAAGAAGAAGGAGTGGGGGAGTAGAAAGGGAGCATCAAGGGTAATTCAAGCTGGGAGGGGGGAATTAGGACATCTCTGTTTAACCTCTAAGACAAAGTCAGCGACAAAGACAAAAGTCTTAAGGTCTAAATAAGCTCAGATCAGCATGACCACGGCTGCGAGTGTCCTGCTCCCACCCCAAAAGGATGCTGCAGGCAGGACGGGAATGCAGCATCTCAGAGAGCATCCCTACGCCAGGGATGCAGCACTGGGGAGCATCCCTGTCCCTGTGCTCTCTAGGAGGCAGCTGGGCGCTGGCAAGAACACGGACCCCCCCGGCAGCTGGTTTTTGGCCGCGGCTGTTGCTGTGCAGCCTGGCACAATAGCTCATTGTGGGGCCGGCTTTCAAGCGAGGCCAGGGAACGGCAGCGCTCGGCTGCGAGGGGGAAAGGCCGCTGGAGGAGCCGGGAAGTTGCTGTTGGATGGCGTTCAGAGGCCCCGGCGCAGCGGGAGGGAGCCGGCCGCGGAAAGCAAACAGAGCGCGGGGTGGAAAGTGCTGACTCTGAAAGGCGTCCCTGGCATCCTCGGCACCGCCACGGGCGGTGAAATAGAGCCCAGGGGTCTAAATTCCTTCCAATAGCCCTAAATCTCCAGTTATTCTGGGGTAAGGTCTCCAGCAAGCATGAACAGCGTGTGTGCATCCCTGCGTGTGCTCCAAATCGCCCAGGAAGGAACAAAGCTCATCCCTTGCTGCTGTAGCACCCCTCACACCTCTCCCTCTCCCTTTCCTTATATTCCCCCCGCCCCCTCCCCCTTTCTGCAGTCCTGCGTCCAGCTCTGGGGCAACACCACAAGAGAGAATTGGAGCTGCTGGAGCAAGTACGGAGGAGATGCCCCGAGTGCTTGGAGCAACCTGCTCTAGTGGAAGGTGCCCCTGCGCATGGCAGGGAGTTGGAACTGGATGAGCTTTAAGATCTCTTCAATCTAAACCCATCTGCCATTCTATGATTCTATATTCACATTTCTCCTCTTTCACCACCTCTTTTCACATCTCTTGTTCTATCTCAGAGATTTCTAGAGAGCCCTTCCCTTAGCTAAGGCTTCAGTAATTTCGGTTCCTGTTTCAATCTCTATTTCCCTTCAGTGCCAGTTTAGACATCTCATTTCAAGACACTGACCTAAAAAAGACTCGTTTGCTCTCTGGCCTCTATTTAGAACAGCAGCTCTCAGCACACGCAGCCACTTTCAAGCATGCAAAGCCCCCTCCATCCTGCAGGCACCAGCCCTGGTGCTAAGGATTCACTGCATCCTCCTGCACTGTGCAGCTGGATGCCCACATCCTTGAATACATACATGCCAGAGCCTGGAAGACCCTGCTTGTTGCTTTGGTGTTGTTTAAATCCCATACCTGAGAAATGACAGGGCAAGGGGGAATGGCTTTAAATTGAGAGGGGAGATTTGATTTAGGTATTAGAAAGAAATTCTTTACTGTGAGGGCGCTGGGGCGCTGGCACAGGGTGCCCAGAGAAGCTGTGGCTGCCCCATCCCTGGCAGTGTTCAAGGCCAGGTTGGACACAGGG
>JBCJKH010070858.1:44746-75173 GCA_039877255.1 Loriculus beryllinus
ACAGCCTGCTGTAGCCTTCAGTGGCTGTGGTTGGGGTTAGATGATCTCGGTACAGCAGAGTAAAAGGTGCTGCTGGGGTGGAGGAGTCCTGCAGGCTGGGAGGGTATTGGCAAAGGGATGAGGAAGGGCTAAGGATCAACTTGTCCTGAGCTCATACAGGGAGCTGTCATCTCTGCAGGCCCTGTCTGGTTTTAGCTGGCAGTATCGTAGCATGTGTTTATGTGCAGGCTATGGCTATCGCTCCATCTCTACTCTCTGGATTAAAGGTGGGATGCAGATTGTATCTGCCAGCCTTGTTTTGGCTGGTCACAGCCAGCCTGCAGTCAGTGTGACCTCTGCTTCCCAAGGAAGACATGGCCTGGTGGGAGAGGCAGAGAACAAGCCAGGCGTGAAGGAAAGAAGGTGAAGGGAGAGGAGAAGGAGCTGCGTGTCAGCAGTCATGCCCAGCAGCGTGTGGCCTCTGGCATGTACTGGTCTTTTGCTGTAACGGTGGGAGGAATTCCTGTTTGCATAAATACCTGCAGCCTTGCAGGGTGCAGACCTCTATGTACAGAACAACAGGTTAGGGAGTGTGGGTCCCAGTGGGTTCTTGGGTCCCAGCTGCTACATCCTTTCCCGTCTCCTTTTTGAGGCCTGATAATGGTTTGCATTCTGCTCTCCCTGTCTCAAAATTGGAGTGTGGATGTCCGATATCTCTTGGTATATGCTGGGACTGGCTCTTGCTGAAGAGCAGCCCCCAGGGAGCATGGGGCTGTGTCAGTTACAGCTTAGAGAGGTGTGAGAGTGAAAGGTAACTGCCGCTTACAGACTCTCACTCGAAGTCACCTCTCTCCCCAGGAACTGGAAAATGTATGATACAATGCAAATGGTCTCCATAGGCAAATAAGGGAAATAAAATCAGGACTGGAATCTGCACAGAGCTGCTCTGAGGAGCACAGCAGGCGGGTGCCTGGGATGGATGCCAATGGCCTGAAGGAGTTGGTATGGGAAGGGGAAGCACTACCTCCCAAGCTTCCTGGAGGTTTTTTTAAGGAATCCATGAGCATGTAGACAAAAGCTTTGAGCAGGATTCATAAGAGGAAGGCAATTACAAGGGTTTCTTGTTGGCACTGACAAGTGAGAGAGTTCTTTAATGGAAATACGGTTAAGATGGGGAGCAGAGGTTAAAAGTTAAGTGGTCAGCTATTAGTATAGAGGGTGGTCAACAGCAGAGTTCTGCAGTGGAGGCATGCTGGCATTATCTTCAGTGCTCCTTCCGTTTTTGCCACCTCTTTAATGGCTATGTTGAAGCTGGCTGACTGTTGGCCTTTGTTGTTGACCTTCTTATAGGAAACAGCTGAAAGAGCTTTGTGACTGAACAGTAAAATAGAGCAGGCAGATCAATGTGGAGTGATAAATGTGGAGTGATGTATGGAAGAGGCAATGAGGTAATCCTAACCCTGCTTTTATAGTGAGGGCCTCCTTGTTCCTTTCTACTACTGAATGAAATCCTAGGTTCTGATTGCCCTAAGCAAGAGTATCTTTCCAAGGTAATCTGTTCCTAACAGTGGAAAAGAGCAGCACAAATATTACTGTGCTGCTGCGTGCATCTGAATTGTGTTTGTTCTAAATGCTCATTCCTCTCCTCTCTCATCTTTGAATATGAACAGTGGAACAGGAGAAGCTGCTAAGGAGGACATGTTTAAGATTTGGGTACAAGGACTTTGGCACGAGAAATTGCAAAAAAGGTTAGGGTTCCTTGCCTGCAAGACGAGTGAACCCAAGCTGTGGTGGTAGCCATGGGTAGTGTTGGAAAAGTTAGCGTGGCTGGACAAAGCTACAGGTCTCCCTTTAGGCTGTGTGTGACAGACTGATGAGGCTAGCAGAAGGCAGAGGGTGAATATATGGGTTCATGAAAATAAAGTGCATTAAGGATTATTAAATGCAAAGACAGAACTGTTTCTGGGCTGAGGGGTTCAGGACACTGGAGAGTACATGCTGGGTGTACCCAGTATGACATTTCTAGTTTGTGTTTCCATGGTGTCTGTGATACTGGATGCTCATTCACTGCTGAATATTTGAGTTCACCAAGTTTTGCTTGTAGAGCCTTAGGCTTGTGTGTGAACTCTGAAAAGAGCAGAGGTAGGGACTGACCCTCTCGTCCAGGTTCCCTTTTCTGGTGGCCTCAAGCAAAGTCCATTATCCATGTCCTTGTCCCTGCAGTAACTGCAGACTGATGTTCTGTGCTTTCCTGCACTTGAGCAGTGGCAAGCACTGGAGGTGATGTTTCTTTGATGTGTGATGCTCACCCAGCAGTGTCCTCTTGCACTGTGAGGTAGCAAATATTTACAGAACACAGTAACCCAGGTGCTCTCCTAGTGCAGAGCCCGAGAGTGTCCAACATGTGCATTCTTAGTCAATCCGTAATCCTGGAGCTGTTGTGACAAAGCAGAGATTTGTGATGTCTCAGCATCATTTTATTCCATCCCTTCTAAGTAATTCTAGTTGCAGTGCTCTCTTCAGGGAGGTATTTTATCACATGATGACTTCTGAGAAAGTTTTTGCTGAGCAGTTCTTTTAGCCATACACAGCCTTCATAGGCTCCCCCTGGGAGATACAGTCATCTTCCAGCTGGATTGTAGTGTGTCTCTGCAAAGGATTACATTTCCTGGAGGCAGTGTGACTGTACTTCGCCTAACATGTTTTCTGCAGTGCTCCAGTTGGGATGGTGACCAAGCGGCTGCAGTGTGAAAAGAGGATTGCAGAGGATGGCTGGTTTCCTTCACAGATGTCCTGTCTCATCTCCTATCTCCACTTACACAGCAATACTTTCCAAGCCTAGGTCTTGCAGCTACAGTTGTGTGGCTTGGCATGTTTGTGGAGGCCAGAGTGGGGTCCAGCACACCCCTCACCAAAAGCCAAAAAGCAGAAAGATACAAATAAAAACAGAAAACAGCAACAAATCTGCAAAGTTCCAGTGTATAAACAGCACACAGCCCTCTCTGGGATGGTCTCTATAATGGAAATAAAAAGCAAAGGAAAATAGGAAACGATGAACCTGACATCCCTAGGACTGTACTGCCCTTTTGTTGCACACAGCCTGTGAGCTGGGATGGCAAAAGGCTGGGAGAAGTGCCAGTCAGGAGCTACTCCCAAAAAAAACAGATCTGCTTTCCATACTTCACCCTGTCTAACCTCTAAAATCAGCTGCCCCAAAATACTGGCAGCACACAGGTTCAGCTTGGAAACCTGGAAAATCTAAGCACAGTGGAGTGGAAGAGAGATTGAGCCTGGCAGGAGGATGGGATTGGTACCCGAATTCCTATCAGAAGAAGTTTTATCCCTGTTTTCTGCTTGGAAAAGGCACTTCAGCTGCAGCAGAGCAGCCAAGCAAGGCAGGAGACATGTCCTGGGATGCAGCACAGTGCCAAGGGCAGGAGACGGCCCCTTTCTAAGGGTCTTGGGGGCCCTTTCAAAGCACTGGGAAGGGTAAGTTAAGGGCACTGTGCAGCTGCATGCAGGACAGCAACAGGACACCTACAAACTGCCATCTGATGGCTGAAAATCCATACAGCATGTCCTGTTGGGATGCCTTTGCACTACTCCTCCCCTCCACACTTCCATGCTGCCACATCTGCTTGACTCCCTTTTCAGCCTTGGCTCTTGCAGAAGAGCTCTGCCCAGGGCGTCATCCATGATACTGATTTTCCTTCCTTCCTTCTCTCCAGCTTGACCAAGCTGCTTTCTCCCATCCTGCCTGCCAGAGGAGACTGATTTCCCAGTGGGAAACATTTCTTTGCTCTTTTGGTGCATGCTTCTTTCACCTTCCCTTCATCCCCTTTTCCTTTCTATCCGTCCAACCCTTTTCTTTCCCTGTGCTCAGTGGGACAATGCACAGTCCCATCAGCTAACAGCATAATAGCCTCCCTTACCTAAACCACCATCTTCTTCCATCTCCCTGGGCTGGAGCTCCTTTGTGACCCACTCATTTCCCCTCCACCATCACCTTTTTTATAAGCATGCAGCAGTTTTGGGGATGACTTGCCCCAAAATGGCCAACTGGGGGTATAGAGGTACCCCTCTAAGCATCTCCTTGAGATTAAGCTTCTCATCCAACACTGCCCCTGTACAGAGGGTTTAGGTGCCTCTGTATTTTGTCTCTTTGCAGGCAGGGTCCTTTCCTGCCAAGCTGATGCATCAGCCTGTATCCGGCAGGCATATCCCAACAAGCATCTCTGGGAAGCCTTTCTCCACCTCACCCCCAGCTACCTTCTCACAGTGCCTCCATAATGAACACAACTCCCTAAAACACACAGACAACACAAAAAGAAGGTACTTTTGGTTCAAACACTTAATACTGTCTTTGAAAAGAAAATGCCCAGTGGCTCTCAAGGGAGAAAGATCCCATTCGGCAGCCAGATCCGCATGGATCCAGTTCCAGGGTTGTATCTGGATATGGAAAAGCTCACTCCCTGATCCTCCAACTCACACTTAGCTCCCAGTGACAGCGGCCAGCATCACCCCAGAAAGTGCTTGGTACACTTCTCATCATTCGCCCCACCGACACCAGTTCATGTTAATCACACCCAGCCAGGGGCTGCAGGATCAGGCTTTCAAAAAGCAGTAAAGAACCTATTTGCATGGACAATTTCCTTTCTGCATGTGCCAGGCTGGTTAAGACACAGAATCATAAAATCCCAGACTGGTTTAGGTTGGAAAGGACCTTACAGCTCCTCCAGCTCCAACCCCTGCCTTGGGCAGGGACAACTTCCACTAGAGCAGGTTGCTCCAAGCCCCTGTGTCCAACCTGGACTCAAACACTGCCAGAGATAGGCAGCAACAGCTTCTCTCTGGGCAGCCTGTGCCAGTGTCACATACAGCAATAAAGACAAAAGCTGGTTGAAAGAGGAAGGAAAACTTTGTTTTTCCAACTTGTTCCTGATTTTTATGCCTCAAATCAACTGATACATTTTCCATTTACGACATTGAAAACAGGGAATTTTTTCCATTTTACCCTTCAAAAAAGAACAGACCAAATTTTTTGAAAGCACCAAGGTGTTCCTTGAGCAAAAAAAAAATTATTTGGAAAACACAAAGGAAACATTTTCCCTGCTCATCCGTCTAGGCTTTGTGCCCAAAACGCAGCCATAAAAGAAAGCCTCTCCGAAAAACAATCCCAAAAGTGGGAATTTCAACCAGCTTTATCAGGAAGTGGCAGAGCAAAGCGTGTGGGACTGGAGGTGAGAGGAGCACATCCGGCATGCATCTCTAGGAACCAGTTTGGAGTTCATTTTCCTTCACATATGATGTGGAGATGCCGGGTCATAGCGCTCCACTCCTCCAGCGGGGTCTACATAAACTCCTATTTTCATCTTTAACCTTTTACTCACTGTGATAAAACTCTCTGCTGGCATAACAGAAACAAACACACACAATATTGCAATACTGAGACCATCTTAGAGCTTAAGACTATTTAAAAAGAAAAAAATACTGGCACAAAATTTAATAAAATAAAACTTTTAACAGATTTCTTAAAAAAAAAGTCTTGATCCCACCTAGCAAAAATTCTGTCATTTGCAGAAAAGCGGATGACTGACAGAAAGGTGATGGCCAAGAACAGCAAAGAGCTCTTGGGGTTTTCCCATATTGCCTCTCTCCGAAGCAGGAATAGTCACCCACTTCAGTTTTCCCTCCTCATCCTCAAAGAGAAATTCAAATCCTTGGCAATACTATCACTTCCTGAACTGCCTGTGTGGATCCATTTGATAATGTTTTTTCTTAACAGCAAGGGATGAGGAAGGGTTTGTTGGGGTTTTTAAGTGAGCTACATTTTTCTGGCTTTCTTAAAACTCAGAATTTTGCCCCCTCAAAAAAGCCTTTCTTTCTTGGAGCTTTCAGGGGGAGGAAAAAGCTCATCCGTCTCCGAACTAAACACAGCTTGCCTTTTCCGCCTCCCTCTCTCCCAACATCCTCAAAGCATCAAATCTGAGTCGCTCTTTAAAAACAACAAAACAAGTAACAAATGACCAAAAGAACAGCAAAAATAAGAAAAAGAACCAACAGAAAAAGTCCCATTGACTCTTCAAAATGACACGGGGTGACCCTCCACCCTGGCCGGCCACCTTCACTCGTCAGCATCTGGCTTGACATCCAGCATGGCGTGGAGCTCCTCGGGTGTGTAGCCCAGCAGGCTCTGCAGGTCGCAGACGAAGCGGTAGACGTAGCGTTTCCCAGCCGTCTTGTGGATGATGTTCTTGTCATAGTAGTAGCGCAAGCCACGGCTCAGCTTCTCGTAGTTCATCTTGGGCTTGTTTTTCCTCTTGCCCCATCGCCTGGCCACCTGGGAGAGGGGAGAGGAGAGTCAAGGAGGGATGCACATCACAGCAACCGGATACGAGGGAAGAGAGAGGAGTTTCCTCATCTTTAATATGGACACAGATGGGTCACAAGCATCAAAGTTTGGGGAAACCAACCTCCATGCAATGGCAGCACGTTCCACAGGACTCTATGAGGATGTGCAAGTCATCCTGGGTCATAGAACCATAGAATGGTTTGGGTTGGAAGGGACCTTCAAAGATCTAGTCCAATCCTCCTGCAATGAGCAGGGGCATCTTCAACTAGATCAGGCTGCCAAGAACCACATCCAGCCTTGAATGGCTCCAGGGCTGGTACATCTACCACTTCTCTGGGCAAGCTGGTACAGTATTCACTCCCCAGATCGGTAGGAAGTCTCCCTTCTCACCTGTACACATCTTTTTTGTCATTATACCTCTTCTCTGCCATGTTTCAGCTACTTCCCAAGGACTTTGGGCACAAATTATAGCTTCCCAGGTATTAGTGCAGCCCAGTTTTCAGCTGGGATCTAGTTCATTGGTTTCTCCTACACATACCCAAGACCAGAACAATGTGACTGTCCAAATCTCAGCCCTGAAGGGAGGAAGACAGGGTTATCCACACTACTATTTCAAAGGAATCTCGGCCATACACTCTATTCCAGGGCACTCTACCTCATCTGGGTCAGAAAGTTTGAATTCCCAGCCATCACCCGTCCAGCTGATGAAGGACTGACAGGACTTGTCAGTGAGCAGTTCCAGCAGGAATTGCCACAGTTGGATGGGTCCACTGCCTAGAAAGACAAGAGAAATATGAGAAATTAATGCCAGGAAAAGCACAGCTCCTTCTATTCCAGAGGCAGGGGAAATATCACATCCAAACAGTACACACCTTCTACTATCATAAAGAAAATAACCAGTGACCACAGGGAAAGACGTAGTCTGAGATGACAGCTTGAGAGTTAAATCCTGCAGGTAAAAGAGCTTCCTATTTGCAGCAAGAGCTGAACATTCACGCACCGGAATGCTTCACTTCGAGTTACATAAATAGGATTACTTTTCTGGCATCCAAACAGCGAGCAGTCATTGTCTTGGCACAAGAGCACCCCTGCTTTCTCTGTGCCAAAAAGCTGCTGGCCATCACATGAACTCCGGCAGACTCCTGCTTCCCGACCTTGACTCTTTGCTCGGTTGCTGTTCATTGAGATAAGGGGGAGGACACCCAGGTATGAAAATCATCTGGCCTCTTTCCAGGGCGTGTTGCTGCAGGAATGGGCTGCGCTGGTGCACAGACCTCAGTGCAGGGATGGCAGGGGCTGGCTGGCTCTGTGCATGGGTCTCACCAGCTCAGGACTGTTGAATCTCCCTATCATGGTCTTTGCAAAGTCATAATAAACCTCCCTGTGGCTGCTGGTCCCCCACTCAAAGTGGCCCATAGCATCCCATACCATGTAGGTTCAACCTCTCCTTACAACACCACAGTCCCCGGCGTGCTAATTTTGGCCAACAGCACTCTGACACATCTAATCTGCAGTACCTGGTGTCTGCGGCTTTGCAGCCTGGTTTGGGCTGGATGGATGGTGTACATGGAGTGATTTTGAAACCCTTATCCCTTTTTGTGTCCCAATCAAAGGTAGAGGAGAAGCCCTCAAGCCAAAGCTCTTTGATGAGCAACTTCCAAATTCGGCCGCACTCTAAACACTGTGCTTAGCTCTGGGCAACATGTTTCGGGAGAGACATTGCCACATTTTAAATGCAGCTTAAAATACATCATTAATAACAAGAATGACAATAATAATAATAATAATAATAATAATAATAATAATAATAATAATAATAATAATAAAATAAAAAAAAACAGAACCAGGGGTTAGAGAAAATGATTTATCACAAGAAGAACGGCATGAGCTGCATTAAGACAGCAGGCTGGGGTAAACCCACCCGCTGACAGCAATGAGCACAGGCTTCAAGCAGGGAGGAAGAAGAATTATGTACTCAGACAAAGGGATGGAGAACAGCTTATTTCCAGGAATGACAATGAACGCTGTCGAGCTGTGGCTGCGGGATAACCCGCAGAGGGAAGAGAGGGCTGTTCCCCCTTTTCCACAAGATTTAAAATGACTCAAAAGCAGAGGAGCTGCTAGGAAGGAAAAAATGAGAGAGCTGGCTCCATGACAGGGAAATCACTGTGCCCCATCCAGCTCTCCCCAAACTGTTTCCCTCCTGTTATTCCTAAGGAGCTGCTCCAGGGCGTTCTTGCCAAGCCTGGGGGTTATCACATATCCATGGGCTGGACAAGCAGGGAGCTCACACCATCTCTCTGCTTGTGAATGGGAAGATGACACTCAGCGGGGAAAGGCTCCAGCCCGGCGTTGTTCTGGGCAAGAGCTTGCCAAGACGCTGACTCCACGACCACGCTCTCTGGTAGGGTTATCCATGCCAAAACAGGGGAGGAAAATCAGATGACGCCTTCGCCTCCCACCCGAAAGGGAAGAGCCAAAACCCTGGCCTGAAATGCCACCATAGCTCAAAACTCAAACCAATTTATAGCAGCAAGCTTCAAATACAGAGAAAACACTGGGGAAAAGAGGTTGTTTCAGCAGCCTGAGGTCCTCCATGGGGAATCACAGGTGAATTGCCATGGAGCCTGCTTCTCCCAGCCATCTGACTCTGTAGCAATTCCCTACACAGAGAGTACCCAACACCCAAAGCAGGTTAACAGAGAAACAGTCCAAGGAGACAAGCTTTAAGCAAGACCAGATTCATCACCTTGCACTGATTTCTCTCCTGCTCAACCAAACAAAGATTATTCATTGACTCATAAAATGGTTAGAGCTCGCAGCAACCTTAAAGCTCAACCAGCTCCAATCCCTGCCATGGGCAGGGATACCTTCCACTAGAGCAGGCTGCTCCAAGCCTCGTCCAACCTGGCCTTGAACACTGCCAGGGATGGAGAAGCCACAGCTTCTCTGGGCATCTAATTCCCAGAATAAGATGGATGAAAACCCACCACCCTGGCACCAGGTTCTGTCTGGCCCACTTTGTCTCTGTGGGATCCTTTCAAGGTTCAAGGGCCATTAACCCAGCTCACATCTGGCATGAAGAGGTGCTGGGAAACCTGAGAATTTTTTACCCTCTCTCCAGCAAGCAATGCAGGGCTCCTGCCTCTGCTCAGCTGGATATTTTGGGATTCTGAAGGAAGCGGTGTCATCCCTGCAACAGGGATTCCCAAGCTCTATTCCGAGCTGCCTGTGGGACACTGTAAAACCCCAAATTCTTCTGTGCTGGACAAGCAATTATGTCAAGAATGTGTTTACTGCAGGGCTTGCAGGCATGTCTGAGCTCCTATAAACACACACCCTGCTGGAGAGGAAGGCAGCAGAGGCCCTGCAGATGTGCCACTGCTGCTGACTTGGAGATGTCAGTGAAGCAAGCAATGCTGAGGTGCAGGAACCAAGCCCTGGCACATGCCCCAACCTGTATGGCCAAAATCTGCTCTAAGGAGGAAGACCAGAGGGTAGGAAGGCAAAATGGTCAGGAAAAGGGTGCTGGAGGTCTGTGCATCATCTGATGGACCTCTACTGCTGTTATTAGTGCTTGGAGGGCTACTTTCAGAGATGAGAAGCTCACCAAGTATTGGTAGAACAAGGAGGAACGGCTTTAAACCAGAAAATGGTAGATTTAAATTAAATATTAGAAGAAGCTTTTCACTATGAGGGTGCTGCAGAAGTTGCCCAAAGAAGCTGTGGCTGCTACATTCCCTGCCAGTGTTCAAGGCTAGTTTGGATGGGGCTTGGAACATGGATTTGAACAAGGTAATCTTTTAAGGTCCCTTCCAACCCAAACCATTCTATGAGCTGCTTCTGCAGCAAGGAGCAGGGAGTTATTCTTCCCAATGCCTTCCCAAGGTGACCTTTGGCTCATGCAGTGATGCCCCCCCCCCCATCTCGCATCCCTAAAGCTATCAGGGCAAGCATGAAGCTGCTGGGCTTGTCTCCACGCCCCAAACCTCCGCCCCTGCGGAGCTGGGAGCTTTGCCCATTTTCCATCCCTTTTGCTTCAACTCTTCCACTCGTCCCCGCCTGGGGCTGGAAATTCCCACTGCGATGCCAGGACCAGAGCGCTTCATGGCACAGGCACGCAGAGCCCCGCCGACTACCCCAAGGCTAGCGGGTGTATCCCACCCCGCAATGGGTTGCCTCGGTTATCCCCAAATACAGCCATTACTGAGCGTTCCTGCAGCCTTTACTTTGGATGCAGCCCTAAGGATGAAGTGGAGGGACACACACTACCTATTATGGTGCTAGTCCTCCCAGAGGAAACCCAGACCTGGCTAGGGAATGGGGACAGCTCTGCTCCACAAAAGACAAGGCAAGGGTTCAGACGGTCGTGGGACATCCTCCTGCCCCACTGAGACCTCAGGCACCAATGAAGGATGCTAAGAATAGTGCCCGCTAAGGCCACAATGGGGGCCCTGTCTGGCCTCAGTGGCACTGAACAGGGTCCTTCAGTGGGGAGTGTCACACCACAGGAATGCTCCCCACGTCAGGGGGAAAATATGTCTTGCAGCCGGATGACAGCCAGCTGCTACAGTGGGAACTGCTTGCTGAGTGCTGCCTCCTCAGCATTAGTCCTCCAATAGCACCTCTCGGGGTCTCCAGAGCAAAGGGTTTGGTGCCACGCCATCCCTGTGACATCCTCCCTTGGACCCCAACACCTTCTTACTCAGTGGCTCTGGAGGGGTTTGGAACAGGCACCGTCACTTGTGCAGTAATGGCGGTACCAGTTGGGTTGGGTCAGACCGGTATCTGCACCATATCGGTGAGGGCACAGCCCAAACCACGTCATCCCAACTCTCTCCCGAGACAAGTTTCACACACCCACCCCTCTCAACGGCCTCCGTTTTGTTTCCCTTCTTTCAAACAAGAAAAGAAGTGAAAAAAACCACCCCACTGACAAAAAAAAAAGCGGCGCACCTATCCTGTGTGCTCTGTGGTTTGTGGTTCCAACCCAACAAAACAACTGGGCATAGCAACGTCTCCAAAACAGCCTTCACCTCACACACGTGCCCGCCCTGCCTGAGCCCCCTTTGATGGCACCAAAGGTCCCCTCATTTCTCCCCATGTGTTGGGGAACAGCAAAGCTCGTCCCCATCGATCCCTTGTTAGACCACGTCCGACCACATCCAACCACCTCCTCACCAGCTCTTGCCCAAGCTGGTGCACACAGTCACACCACTGCAAAATGCCAGCTTTGCATAGGTGGGAAGACAAAGGTGGAGCTCAGATAGAAGCGTCTACAAAGAGCTGGCATGAAGAAAGCACAGAAGGACCCAGAAAGCTCCTATATGTGGAGACATGTATTTTTGGCCAGGTGTACAGACAGGAGATCAGCCACAATGAGCGAGTTCTGCTTTCCTGATGCATCTCTGTTTCGAGGAAGAACATGCTGGGATGCCAGGTTGGACGGGGCTTGCAGCAAGCTGCTCCAGTGGAAGGTGTCCCTGCCTGTGGCAGGGGTTGGAGCTGGATGAGCTTTAAGATCTCTTCAACATAAACCAAGCCGCTCTGGTGAGAGCTGAGCTGCTGTCATGCTTGAGCAGCGTAGTGTGGGGCTCATTTCACTGTCATTTGCACATGTCTGGCAGGTGGAGCTGGAGCCACTGAACCAGCCCCAGCCCTAGTACTACCCTTGAGCTTCCCACCTCACTGCTGAGCCATTCAGGCTCTACATCAGAAGTAGAAAACAAGCAGGAGTTAGTATAGCTGGTCACACTTGAAGTCATCCTGCAAGGGCAGGTACAGGGTATAACCCCGAAGGAGCAAGCCAACAACATCCCCTGCATCATACAGGGGACAAAGGTGCTGCTGTGCTGCTTGTTGGAACCAGATGACCCTAGGCCCTTTCCAAGCCTAATTACTCCATGATTCTGTGATTCTGATGGCTGGGGCAGCTGACTGTATCTCCAAATTCCCTCAACCCAAGTTACAAGTCGCTATGGATGCCCACAAAGGCACAGTCTCCAGAAGCAGGCAGGAAGGATGCTGATGTTTCCAGGAAAGCTACTGCCCTCACTCTGGATGTCAAAGATCAGAGAGGGGCTGGGAAGGCAGCTGCTGGTGAGTTTCTGGATGCCAATGACCACAGCACATCCAGGGAGCTCACTGGTGGAAGCTTCAGGCCAGCAGCACAGGCAACAAGAAGAGGGGAAGCAGCACACAAGCTCTCTTGAAAGAGACCCACTTTCTTTGGCACAGACTTGACTTTCTTGCAAAACAGCAGCTGCGTGCTTTCACTTCTGTGTCACAGATAAGCATCGCTCAGAAACGGAGGCTTGTCAGGCTTCAGGCTCTGCAACCCAGACAATTCAAGCAGGGCAGATGGGTTTAGCAGGCAAATTTGGGCCCTATCGACATGGCACTGTGAATGCTGATAGTAAGGATTAGGGTGGGTTCTGGCCTGAGCAAAACCATTTGGCAGACAGGCGCTCAGGTAAGATAGTATCTGTGAGAGGTGGCTATTCCCTGCACTACTGTCTGCCTTCTTCAAGGGCAGCATGATAATGAAGACAGCATCAATCTGTCCCCAAGAGAGACACTCAGGTCATGTGTGATATTAGCTGGGCAGGGGGGGTTAACTCTTTAGATGCTGTAAGGACATCAGCAGCTTCCTAACCAGGTCTGTAAGAAAGAGCAGCATCGTAAATGCAAAACCAGCCTTGCAGATGAGAGATCAAGGTTTGGTGAGCACTCACTTCACCTTTCTCATCCCTCTTTCCTCCATCTGCCTCTCAAATATGAGTGGAATCACTCTGCTCTGCCTGTTCAGCTAAATGGAGCAGTAGCTCGGCACATCACAGATCTAGTATTGTGGCAATGCAGACAGCACTGTGGGCTGGAAAGCCCCAGCCTGCAGAGACGATGCTGAGGTTCTACACACCACAAAGCAAATACACACTATGGCCATAAACCCACGCAGGTGCTTTGGGGCACTCAAGAAACAGAATCATAGAACCACACAATGCTTTGGGTTGGAAGGGACCTTAGAGTTCATTCAGTTCCAAGCCCCTGGCCATGGGCAGAGACACCTTCCACTAGAGCAGGTCCTACCTGGCCACCCACCAACACCAAACACTGCACTGCTGCATGAATAAGGAAGCTTAAACTGAGCTTAGCTAAGCCAATGTGAAGTTTAGCACATCTGCCTGCATGGAAGATGCATCCTGACACACTGCTTGACAAAATATAAACAGATGCATTCTGTCTCCACTTCCTAGGTCATGTCAAGAGAAGTAAGATACGGCTCAATGTAAGGCTCAAGCTGGCCAAGCTTTGGAAGAGCCAGCTCCAAAACCAGAGGTGCCCAGCGCTGGCCCTCCCTGCAGCTATGGAAACTAAAGTTCACCAACTCCTGAGCAATTACATTTCTCCTTCAGAAAAAAACCCCAAAAAGATAAGAAAATTGCATCAACCTCTCTCTGAGCAACCATGGCAACTTGTTAAATTAGGTCAAGATGTGGGGGCAGATAAGGCAGCTTTGAAAAGCTGCTCTCAAGCTGGGTGAAGAACACATCAAACGCAAGTGGAGCTTCCGCCAAAATGCACCTTCTCACCAAAGCATGTGCCTCCTGGGGCAGATACCATCAGATATCTGTGATAAAGCACTGTGCCACCTCCCTGGGCCACCAGCAAAACAGCCCCTTGGTAACAAAGCCTGAACAATATCATCACGTTCTTAAAGTCAACCTGAAGGATGTTATCTCCCAGGCTTCATTCTTCCAACCCTAAAAGGTGCACATCATGGCAGGTGTGCTGGGTGCTCCATTGGCTGGTGATGTGCTGGGCATGGCAGCATCATCTGAGAAACAAATATTAAGGTCCTGGTCGCTTTGGGACCCCGGGCTGGTAATCCCCTACTCTGCTCATTTGGAAGCTCCACCTCTTCACCAGAGCTGCAGAGCCCAGACTGAAGTTCCTCTGCTCTAGCTGCTAGACAGCACTTCCCCCTCTTAGTGAACTAGAAGTAATGTAAAGCAGAGCAAATAAGGAAGGACCTTGGAGAGAGTCCCCTGCTCAGCTGGCCCAAGACAGATGTCCAGCACTTCTCAGTGGCCAGTATGGATTCTTTACAATAACTTTTGCAGACACACACTAGTTCTGAGTTCTGAGAGTGCCAGTTCTCCTACAGTTTGTAATGCAATGTGTTCTCACTTGTTCTCACTGGGACCTGCTTTCATATCAACCTGGCTTCACTTTGCACCCACACCGGGCTCCCATTGCACAGAAAACAGGAGATGCTGACAGCTCAGTGGGCTTTAAAAAGGGACAGAGAACACTACCTGCAAAGATAATTTCTCCAAAGCTTGTTCCCAGTGGCAAACACAGACTGAGCAGGTTTGAGGACTGAATTACTGCTTAGCAGCGCTCCAGCCCAAGGATTTCCAAGCAAGCGCTGCTTCTGGAAACCTCAGGTTTTCCTCTCTCCATTTAAAGTTTCTCAAATGAAGCAACACAGAAGTAAAAATCAGGCACTCCCCATTATAGATCACACCAAAATGCCTGTGTCCAGGGATTATCTTCCCGGCTCAAAACGGGGTTTGAAATGAGGCAAGGGAAAATGTTACGCAGCGCAAAGCATTTGGAAGTGTGCTCTGGCACTGCATTAACCGAAGTCCTGGCGGCACCATTCCAAGGACACTCTTTGGGGTGCTAAGACTCCTTGGCAAAACACAGGATCCAGCCACCGCCTTCAGCTCCTCTCTATGGAGCTACAAATGCAGAGGGAAACATCCAGCTTGGAAAATTAAGCTCTTAGTTTTGCCAAGTGCCTCCATGCCACAGTTTCCCCAGCTGTTGAAGTGCAACAATGCTCCTGCCCAGGCACTGGCTACCCAAGACACTTCTATGGGGTGCAGTGATAGGTGTCATTAGGAGAAAATAGCAATAAAACTTGCTCACTTGTCTCATTTCTTAGGAATATCAACTGCCATGGCAGGGTGGCGGATGGTGTCCTAGGGCATGGCCCAGCCCAAAACCATTCAGGAACAGCAGAGCACATTTGAATTTTACACTGACTTGGTTGAAACAGTCTCATTGAGCAGGCAGAGCTCAGAGCTTTCTTTCTAACTAAAGCTATAGCAACAAACCACTTCCTTTTTTACACATAGCTCCTAAAATTATCTCTCCACCTCTCCTCCCCTCCGCATCTCTGCCCACCTTACAGAAAATACGTATCAGCCCTAAGATGAGCCTGTGTGTAGGAGGAGATTTCAGGGACAGTCGCACCTCAGGATCTGCTGTGAACCTGCTGATGATCTTTATCTGCACAAACTATTTCCACCAGCTGCTACCAGCTGGGGCAGGAGAGATCAGTATGTAGGAGGGAAAAGGGGAACTGGCAGGAGGCCGTCCTGCGGATCTTACTTATAGCACAGGGAAAAGACAAGGCACAGAAGGACTGGAAAGGATTATCTCAGTTGGAGCTGGAAGCCCCATCCCAACAGGTTTTTCTTCATGGAGTTGCCAGATTGCTGGAGGGCTGTCATATAAAAAGGCAGAGTTTCCATGGCCTATCACCTCATCGCTTTCAGGGCAGCGAATGCAAAAATCTCTGGGTCTGCTTTTGCACCATCACATCCCTGCCTCGCACCAAGGTAAAGAGCAAACCCAAGTGCTTCCTCCATGCAAAAAAGGGAGAAGACCATTTCACATCGCACACAGCAATGCTGGAATGCAACCGCTCCTGCCCAAGATAGGAAATCACAATCGAGTAGCCAGCACGTTGCACGGAAGTGTCAGATGGGTAAATGAGGGCTCTCTACTACCTTGTATTCTCAGCAATACAAACCAGGCACCAGTTCCAAGCAAACCCAACCAGGAAGCATCCAGGTGTAAATGAAAACACAAGGCATCATATGCCCTGCACTCACAGCCAGGTCCTCCATCCTCTATGAGGTCTGGAATGCTCATGCTTGGGGGGCTGCGTGCTCTCAGGTGTGCCAACATACATGTGGCTGACCCCAGAGACATCCCAGAACTCACCCACGGACAACCCAGAGACCCTGGAGGCTCTGCCCTCCACCGATGGAGAGGTTCAACCCAAGATGCTCACCAGAGAGGCTGTTTCATGAGGAACATGACCCTACCTGTGTAGCCAGCAAGGGCAGCAGCAGGAATGACAGGCTTGTCCTTGTTCATATCGGCCCGATCTCGAACATAGTCCTTGAAGGTGCCCTTGGGCTTGTGGTTGGACAGGGTGGAGGGGTAGTCCTCTGAGTCGAAGCTGTCGTAGGACGGGACACGCTGCAGGCTCTGGAAGGAGGACTGGCTGCTCCAGGACTGCGTCAGGCGGTCGCAGCTGTCGTAGCTCTCTATGCTCTCAAAGGAGTCCTGGCCACCGAGTTTACCTAGCGAGAAGGAAGAGAGTGTGAGATGTGCCTGGCCAGCACAGGGATGCTCTGGCTTGCTATGGCCAGAAGAATGACTCACCTGCTTGCTGCACACGCAAAACAGCAACCAGGCAATGATACTGGAATGGTCTGGGTTGGAAGGAACCCTGAAGCTTATCCAGCTCCAACCCCTGCCATGGGCAGGGACCCCTTCCACTGGAGCAGCTTGCTCCAAGCCCGTGCCCAACCCGGCCTTGAACACTGCCAGGGGATGGGGCAGCCACAGCTTCTCTGGACATCCTGTGCCAGCACGCCACAGGGAAGAACCTCTGCCTAATACCGAATCTAAATCTATCATTTTTCAGTTTAAAGCTATTGTTCTGAATGCTCTGTGGGGAATAGTCCCAGCTACACTTCATCTCCAAAGAAACTTGAAGTACAGCCTGAAACTGGGATACCTGTATTATCTTGTAATTCAGAAATGGCCTATCTGAGCCTCAGGCAGCAGAGCAAGGTGGAGAGACTCTGTGAAAAAAACCAAAGTCCTGACTTCTCAACCCAAAACCAATGCCTGGGGATAAGTGGAAATCACCTTCTCTTTCAAAAAGGCAACAGCAGAGAAATAACCCACTTCAGATAGATATTAAAGGCTCAGTTCAAGTGCCTGAATATGGGCACTCCAGGACCTCTTGCTCTTGCTGCTGAAAGCTCTGGGTTTCTAGTAAGTCCCAGCTGCCAGCACTGGACACCCAGCTTCTTTACTTTTGATGCTCCCTACAAAACTCTACAGCAGCCTTTTATTGCCATATGTTACAACCAGCTTCCACCCCCTAAAATCCCCAAACAGCAGCAGATTTGATGGAGGAGGAGAGCAAAAGGCTCAAAACAGAGAGGAGAGCTCAAACAGCTCTTTTCCCAGTTCTGGTAAGGTGAGCACAGCTGGGTTGTATCAAGGCTACTCTCTGGGATATTTTTAGTACAGACCAGAACAGGAGAGGCCAGATCCTCAGCAGTGCTATGCTGCTTTACACCCACTAGAGACAGCATAAGTATACCCTCTTTACTTAAAACAGAGAGCTAAAATAGGCTCCAAAGAACAAACTGAAATTGTTCTCTCTGATCTCCCATACGCTGCTGATTGCTCAACATCTTTACTGACAAACTCAGAGCGTAACAGGATCATTCAAGTTCAGTAATTTCCCAAACCGGGCTAAAAACAGCTGCTGGGATTGTGCAAGAACTCCTGGAGAAATTTCCATTGGCAAAGCCACCCGCAGCCTGGGCCCACAGAGTAAATCCCAGAGGAATGGGAACGTGGAAGGATGCTGGCATGCTCCCCCAGATACTTGTGCTGTAGTCTGAAGAGCACTTGCTCTGGAAAGACTCAACTACCACAGGCTCTGCACTGATTGCTGGCCCAGCACCACGTGAAGTTGAGATTCATTGGCTTAATTCTGCTGCTAATTCTTTGAAAACACACCTAATTTGACTTAGCTGGAAAAATGAGGAGGAACTCATGGGTTTGGCAGCTACACCTTCCAACCAGATGCCTTCACTGATAAGGCAGAGGGAAACAACTCCCATGGGACCCCAAAATAAACTCCTGAAGCCCACACAAAGGAAGACAAAAGGCGACCGTCTGGAAAACTGTCATCTTGAACGACGAACTGATTAAGAGCTTGACCTGGTGGCAGAATAACCTTAACCTTTTAATACAGTGGAAGGTAAAGGTGCAGGTAAAAATGAATTAACAGGACTCTGCTTTATATTAAGGATTTATGCCACTCGAAGGCCCTTCCACACGGCTGAAAGGCAAGTTAGTGTAAGCACAGCCACAGCCTGTGGCATTTCTTCAGTCACTATCACTATGTTAAAGTGCTTGTTAACGCCAGGGGCCCTTGGTCCCAAGTTCTGAGTTAAGGGCTCTTTCTCTCCTCCCCTGGAGCCTTTTTAGGCTTGCCAGTGAGACCAGCCTGAACCAAAAAAGCAAGCCTGAACCATTGCATTTTGATGAGAATCATTATGAAATCACCTATGCTAAAGAAAGGTCAAGAAAAGGGAAAGACACTGATGAAAGGCCAGAAAACAAGCCCAGAAAGAGAAGCTGACCTAAAATGATAACACTGCTGCCCTTGTATTGTCCAAGTCACCTCTCTTACATTAACACTGAGCCAGCACCAGAAGCAGAGGTAATAATACAAATAATAACTTTCCTGTCATTAGCTCTCCCAGCCTGGGAGAAGAATGAGGAACTTAAAACGAGCTCCACTAAGCACACATATGCAGTGCAGACCTGCAGAGTGAGCTCCAGCTTGCACAGGGAGTCAAAACATCCTCAGCTCTCAGAGCTGGATGAATGGGTTTAAATGTTCAACATCAAACCTGGCTCACAGCAACACGTTACTATAATGAATGTGAGGCATGGGGACACCTGGATTCTATTCAGGCCATGATGGCAAGCAGGTCACATCTCTTCCCTGTGCCTCAGGTTCCCTACCTGGAATCAGGAGATAATGATATCCCTTTGTAAGTGACTTTGAGCTCTATGGATTAAACTTTGCCTTTGAATATAAACCATGAGCCAGATCCTCAGCCTTGTGTTAATGACAAAGTAGTCTGGCATCTGGGCCCCACGTGTACAGCATTTAATAACATTAATTGAAAAGGTATTTGGGCTCAGACCCTCAGAAGTGTTTAGGTGTTTAAATCCCATCATCTCAAACAGGAATCATGTACCTATAACTCTCTGGAGATGTAGGGTTGTAGCACAAGGATTCAGGGGGTCCCTTCAGCTCTGTTGCAGACTGAACCCATGACATCTGCATCTCCTAACAAAGCACAGGGCTTGGGTTTATCAGAACAGATTATTAGTTCAAGCAAGCAGCCATCAAAATCAACGGAAATCATGGATAAAGACTTTGGATCATCAAATGTAAAACCCTTCAAGGCCTGATACGAACTTATGAAAGAATTTGTGGGGTTTTGCCTGGTCTCCTAGGAAATGTGATTTATACCAGCACACAGCAGCCTGTTGTCCCTAATAACCTTAAAGCCTATTTCAGCTTCACTTGAGTTTGACATCAAAGTACAGAGCCAGAAATGCCACATTTCTGCAGATGTAAAAACAGGCGGCAGAGTAGACAAAAGAAAGAACTCCTTCATGTTTTCCCTGGAGAGAAAGGCAGGGAAGGCTCGAAGCCACCTGGGAGTTCGCTTGTAAGACATATATGAGAAATGGCTTTGTTACTGCCACTGCATGGCTCCCTTGATGCCCCAAAGCATTATTTCCTGCAGAAGGGAAAGCAGCACATAGGTTGATAACACGCAGAGTAGCAAGAAATCAAGTAGATCCTGGGAGATACACAACTTTACCTCGACTGGCACGTCCCATGCACATGTTATCTGGCGTTACCACTTCTTGCTTGATTGTGAAGTAGTCTGTCTGCAGGGAATCCGTCTGCACTGGGTCACGCAGGATGACCGAGGGATAGTCGTTCTCATACTTGAGGGACAGGAGCTCTTCTGAGCTGATGGGATGGAGGGTCTGGTAGGACTCTGTGATGAAGCTGGGCTCGGAGAACTCAGAGGGAGGCACACACTGTGCATGCTCAATGCCATAGCCTGTTGGCAGAATAGGAGTGTTAGAAAGCAACCCGAACAGCTCGGGAAACTAGAACATTGCTTGCTCCCCCTCAGCACAGTGAGATTTGAAGTCTCGAGTTCAAAAGGAGATTGTCTTTGGGTATAAAATATCTGGCACAACTGCGCACTAATATTGAGGAAGATTTCTAAAACCTACAGATAGATAGTGTCGTATCAATACAGTGAGTTGAAGAATAAGACATCCTTAACCAGCATCAATGTGCATTATGACAAACTCCTCTTGGGCAAGCTGCTAGTGGGGAAAAGGTAGAAAAATCCAAGAGTGTAGCCTCAGCAAAGGAGACAAAAGGCAAAGAAGTCTCATTAACAACTGCAATACATGAGTCACTTCCAGAGTCACCTCTTCTCTCAGGCCAAAGCCTGGAATCCCTATTTAAGGGATTTAGGGTTTTCTGGCTGGTTCATGAAATACAGATTTCAAATGCCCTTAAGGAACATCTGCAAAACAATGGCAATGGGAAGTGCAGGAGTCCAAATTGATGATTCAGCCCTTTCCTTGCTAGGCTCCCACCTCGCAATCCAGAATGAAGCCTTGTTTTCCCCATTCCTGCCCTTTTTTAGTAAGTTTTTTAAAAATTCCCATTTTCTGGAATGTTGAGGTCACTTTTAAGTGCTTGCAAAGTCAAGACTGTGTCATCTCAATGCAGGCACCAAACTAATACAGATGGCTTGTAAATATACCAAGAATACCATTAGGAAAGACAAAGTCATGCACTTCGCATGCTATGCCATGACAGAGCAACATGGTGCAGTCCTCATGTGATGCGATCAGATCCCTAACAGGTGACACTTTCATGGCTAGAAAAGCACCAGAATGATACTGATAATTGTGACTTACTAATTAAGTAGTCTGAAGTATAGCGGGACTCTGGGTATGCTGTGTTCGCTCCGTTTGCTGGGTACGGTTTTACCTCTTCTGCAAAGAGGAAAGGAAGGAAATGTCACATGTCCGTAGGCACATCGTGCTGCGCAAGCCTTGCTATAACAGACAGAGCTCTGAACTTCCTAAAATGCTTCTTTCTGGGTTATGCTGGAATGTCCAAAGGAACAGAAAGGAGTTAGGAGCAGAAAAGCCATCCAAACAAGCGCATGATGCACTTGCGGTCCTCTGAGAATTCTTGCTGCAGGAAGGCCTGGATTTAAACCAAACCAAACAGCAACAACTTTCTCAACCAGAAGATCCAGGTAGTTCTGAAATACTAATTGCATCATTTCCTTGCTTGCCTTAATTTCTGTTGTCTTTCATTCCCTTGAGGATTGCTTATCACACATGTAGGAGCACAAGAAATAACTCCACCATACAAGGACAGTTATTAAAGACACCCCTATTTCTAGAGCAACAGCCTCCAAGTGAGTGGGTAATGAAAAATCAGCTCCTATGACCCAAAACAATACTAATTCCCAGCCTACTCAGCATCTTTTACCTTGCACCTGAAGCAGACAGAAGATGCCATGCTCAGAAAAAGCTTTGCCACACCATCCATCACCCAACTCCTGATACAGACCTCACTGTGTATGTATGGGCAGTACACAGAATGTTACCTTTCTATAGGGATAAATCACTGAGAAAGAGCAGGTAGCACATCAAAGCATACATTCCTCACTTTTCATGCCTTTTTCCGAGCACTCTGGTTGTCCTGGGAAAGCAAATCCAGCGCCAAGCCCATGTAAAAGCCACACTGCTGCTCCCCTGACCAGCTTTTCCATTAGCACCTTACTCATCCCAGCATGGTATGTGGGCTGAGATACCGGCATGGGAGACTTTCTTCTCTTTGCAGAGGGTAACCAAAATAAAACACACACACAGAGAGACCACTTCGGGTTATGTTTATTTCTGCTGAGGCTGAAGAGAAGCGAACCGAAGATAACGCACGTTCGCTTGCAAGGAGCCTAATTTTGTCCCTCTCTCCTGGGGATTGCAGGGTGGAAAATATTCCCTAACAAAAGGAGGGTTTGTGCAAACAGAGACCTAATGAGAAACGCTCTTCTCCACTCCCCACAGTGACTGCCAAGGGGCAGGGTGGGTGACCACAGAGAAAGAGAGCGACCTTCTGCTATGCTTACAGTCAAGTGGAGGGCACTGCTGACTGCTGGTAACTGAAGAGGTTATTTTAGGAAGAAATTTAGGAAAAATAGGCCTGAAAATACCCAAATCCATGCAGGGAAAAGTCTGCTTTTCCCATCTGCTGCCTTTTTTAAACCCTGTGGTAGGTGAGTCACTCTCAGAAAGCTCTCACAAGGGAGGCATGTTAGCAAGGTCACAGCCTGTCCCAGCACGACCTGATGCTACAGGTAAAGCCAAGCATTCTGGGGTTAACCACCACTCCCAACATCAATGCCCCCAAGTGATGATGGTGGGTAGCTGGGGAAGACAGAATAGTTGGGGTTAACAAGTTGGACCCTGACTCCATGGTTAAGCCTGGGGAAACCTTAATCTCTTCATGCTTTGTGGACCTGCTTGAGTGAATCCAAAGGAAGCCACAAAGATGCTTCAAGGGATGGAGCACCTCTGCTATGAAGATAGGAAACAGGATGCCTACTTTAATAAGAAACTACAGCTCCAAGCTCATCTCTATGCCCTGGCAATCTGCAGGAAGGAGCTGCAAACCCAGCTCTGATACCTCCATCACCCTCTCCAGTGGTACAAACAAATGAAGAAGGGTTGTGGGAAGGCAGAGCTGCACTCCAAGCAATGGCTCGTAGCAAGGAGAAATTAGACAGACCACAACATTTTGCTTTGTTTAGTTAAGCTGCTTGCTGTTGATACAAGCATTTAATAAAAAATAGGCAAAATGAGAAGAAGAGAGCAGATATAGAGTCAAAGAGCAGAGTAACAGCCTGTCCTACACAGGCCCTGGGAAGAACCGTGTTTACTTTCTGTAAACCACAGGTAGCAGTAAAATTAGTACTCAGCAATTAACATCCATTTGTCAATGGTTTCCTGGAAGGCATAACTTTGCTCCCCCTCCCCTTCCTGACAAGCACACAGGGTTGGTCTGACAGTACAAGGGATATTCCAGGAAAGCAAATAGCTCTGCACAGAAAGGAGCCCTGATTTGCTGCTGCCCCTGCTCATGGCTCGCAGTTAAAGGTGTGAAGTTCTTCTCCTGCCCTTTAGAAGCCATCCGAGGCTGAGTGCTGCTCAGTGTGAAAATCAACACTCAAAATCCATGTGTGATGCGTGTCCCCCCCCAAATCACTGAAAATTAATGCCCTTGATGCTGTCACGCAGGGACTTGCAGAGGTGGCTTTTCCTGTGGGGAAAACACCATCTGGGACATGAAGCAAAGCAGAACAGCTTCCAAGCACAGCTGGGAAATGAGGGTGGGATTTTGGTGGCATTGTTGTACTCAGCTCTACTGAAGGAAGTAGTAAAACTCACAACAGGAGCTGAATGAGCCAAGGAAGAATGCTTTGGAAAATCCCACCGCTGCTTCCAGGCAGGCAGAGTGCCCCTGCCCACTGAGGATTCCTGCCAAGCACCCAGCACTAACACTTTCAAGCAGTGCCAGGACTTGCATTGCCTGCTACCCGTTGGGATGCCCATTTGAAATCCTACTGGGAAGCTGGGAGTTGACTGGGATCAAAGCCCAAGGTGAACACCTCACTGCAGTCAGACTGCAAGCCAAGGTCTTTGGAAAGGCCCGAAATCAGGCTAGCCAGGACGACGCGAGTCATTTACCCTGGGGACTCCAGGACTCACCTTTCTGCAGGATCTCCAGATGTTCCCAAAGGATGTCTCCCACAAAGTCAGGTGCTAGCTCCAGGAAGCATTCCTTGCCCAGGGCACAGAGGGCAGCTCCGTTCATGCAGAACTTCTGGAAATCCACTCCTTTCAGGCTGAACTCATTCACTGCCCACATCACCCAGTCCCGCACATGCGTCTCCGTCCACTGCTGGGGATCTGCAACAAGGAGGGGGTAGAAGAGATGCGTTAGTGAGCAAACACAAGCCATTTCCACAGGAGAACAGGATACAGATGGTTCTACTGCTGCACTGCACAGCCTTGTGCTACAGAGATTGGCAGTGCATTGGCATAAGGATAAAATGTGGTGGGGGAACATCATTCCCACAGCTTGGATCAGCCCTATTGCAAATACATTTCATACAAGGAAAGAGTTTGGATTTGTCTGGGACTTTTAAATATCCCACCAGTTCTCTGACCTCTTCTCCCACCCATTTCTCCATTTCACTCCATTTCTGCCTGTCATCAGGCTCTATTAAAACGGCTCCTGCTGCTTCTCCATAGAGTTGCCTTGCAAATGAATGTCTTGGAGCTCCAAAGCAGCAGGTTCTCAAAGGTGCAGGAGCAGAACTTAACAGGGCAGGCAGGCACAACTGGTCACAAAGGCATAGTCTGCAAGTGGCAGGAGGACACAATCTCTGTGGCTGCGCAGTGGGAAACCATGTCTTACCTTTGGGGATTCCCAGCCGCTGCTGCTCTTTGGCGAAGCCACTGAAGGTGGCTTTCAAGGCCTGAGACATCATTTCTTTGCTGCTGGGAGTTAATAAAGGCACATCCGCACATTCCATATCTGAAAGAGGCAGGAGATAAAATCAGCCATAAGGACACGGGACTGGGAAAGATGACAGGAGTTGTGCTGACCACTGAACTGTTGGAATAACAAAGAAATCCTGTTTTCTTCTGGAATTTTCACACCGAAATCGCTCTAATCCAACACATAAACTCTGTAAGTCCATGAGCAGGCTTCTGGAACACAAGAAGGAGAATCTTGAACTTATAATAAGCCTGCACTGAAGCTGGGTGACACAGTGTGCATGGTCTCCCTGTAATCTAACCATGAACGTGCTACAGGAAATTTGACAGCGATAAAGACCTTTCCAGACATCATCCTGCTGGGCTTCATCATCTAAGGCAGCATCTAGAGCCTAGGAGATAGCTGAGCAGTTCCAGACACCAGGGAAGGTAGAGTCCTAGACCAGTGTGAAGGAGGAAGCAGGAAGAAAAGCATTTCTGAACTACCCCGCTCCACCTCTGGGCATCCCACTCCAAAGGAAAGCAAAAGGAAAACACAAATTTTAAAGCAGTCCTGGAAAAAGTAAGCTGACAGCAGGCCGGGGCAGGACAAAGAACCAGCAGAAAACCCATTTGAGAAGGGAGGGAAAACAAAGAGCTGGAAAATCCCACATTAGCACAGAGTTACATCATGCACAGCCCATGGTACAGAGCAATGCGCTTTGGGGTGAGTCACTGAACAACGCTCAGCCACCCCCATGGGAGAGCACGGAGCCAAGAGCCGGGCCTTGGAGTACGTCCTGATGAGAAGCAAACCTCTTCCTTTCTTTTTTTTTCCCTTTTTCCAATTCATGTGGAATGAATGGCTTGTAGCCAAAGAGTTTCATACAAGCAACCATCTGAAGGAAAACCCTCCCCCATCTGAATCACCAGGTTGGATGGGCTTGGAGCAACCTGCTCTAGTGGAAGATGTCCCTCCCTGTGGCAGGGGTTGTAACTCGATGAACTTTAAGGTCCCTTCCAACTCAAATCAGTCTGGGCTTCTGAGATTTCCAGTCTGGGCTTCCTGCTCCACTCAGGTCCTCCCCAGCCAAACTCACAGGCATCATTTAAAGTCCAAATAATACCATCAGCTGAATGCACCAAACGCAGTTCCACTGCTAAGCCAAACAGAGCAACTTTTTTGTCTCCATCTTTGCACTTTCCACTTATCGTCCCCAAGTAAAAGACATGCAAAATTCTCCCCTCTACTTACAGCTCCCTCTAAAGTTAGTTACCAAGGCACAGCAGGAATTGCACTAGTACCAGAATTCTCAACACCAAGCCTCTCAGGACCTGATTCCTCCCCCTAACTTCATCACATAAATCAAGGATTGCCTGCCCACAGTGGAAGTATCAGGACCTTTAAAAGCAAATAATGCACTGAAAGGCTATTTGGCAAATTACACTTCATTATTTACTGAATTCGGATGGAGAGGGCATGGAAAAACGAGCAGCCACCCTCGCTATCTCTGTTCTCCATCTGCCGCACCGAGATAACACTGGGAGAAAGTGGTTCAGTGCCCCTTTCCCTTCATCCTCATGTTACATTTTAATGCTTTGCTTTCCCGTGCTCTGTGGTTACAGGGACCACCCAGGAATCTGCTCCCCTCCATTGGCTGGTTAAACAGCAGTTCACTGCTCCCGGGTGCTACGGGAAGATGAGTCAAAGTTGGGTTTAAAGAACATTTCTAACCCCAATTTGAACACTGAATCACTTGCAAAAACCTCTATGGAGGTGGTCTCCTTATAAAAGCAGCAGGGCAAGGTGAGGTTTACTTATGACACAAGTAAACACCTCTCATGGGCCCCCCCATCCTCTCCACCAGGATTGAGGTTGGGTTTGTACATACCCAGTGAATCAATTTTTCAGTAGCGGGGGATAAGGTTTCGGTTTGGTAAGGTGAACACTGAGCTCTGCACAAACACCATGTCAAAACAGGGAAGACTTAAAAGTGATCCCAGAGAGAGGTCACCGGAGAAGCAAACAGTCTGTTTTCAAGTTGAAAATGCGAAGTGCCACAAGGGTTTCTATTTAGACACCAAAATAAACCAGAATGTCCATTTCAAGGCTGCTTCTCCAACTAACATTGTACTCGGCTTTTGAAACATCATCTCCTCTTTTTCCTGTTAGATCGCAGCTACCAGTTACCATTTCTTCAGAAGACAAAACAGCTCCAAAGCCCCAAGCCTGCAAATGGCTTCAGAAGCCTTATTTGAGTCAGCAGTGTCCCATGTAGACATAAAAGTTCCTATGTGTCAAACAAAATGTGTTTGCAAAGCCCTCCATGAGTGTTTGTGGATCTGGAAGAGATGGCAGGGATGGAGTTTTTAACCTGAATTTTGCCCCTGCTGGTTTTGAGACTTTACTTTATTTACTTAAGTACTTACTGGATTTACTTCAGTATCATCTTCTTTGTGAATCCCTGTGGGGCCAGGGAGCACAATGGGCTTTACTCGGCTCTGCTTGACACAGCTTTCCTGGGTACAGGGGAGTTACTGCTTGGGGAGGAGAATTAAGCCCTGGTGATGTCCTCCAGCACCCACAGATAAGCCCTTTTAGCCTTCAGTTTGGGATGCCTAAAGGTCAGAGTGAAGCAGCCTTTCTGTAACAAAAGCCACCAGGCTCAGGTCCCCGGTTTCAGCTTTCGCCACCATCTGAAACCTGTTTCCAAGATTTTAATCAAATCTTGTGCAAATAAAAAGTCTCCTTTTGTGCCCCTCCTGCTGTCCATAACCACACACACGCTCGCAGGCATTCACACACGTGGGTGCAGGAGAAATACACATGGATAAGCAAGAGCCAGCATCAACCCATCTGTTACACCCAAGCTCAGTTTAGAAATGTCAGGGGTTTAACCCAAAAAGCAAGCACAGCAGTGGGGCTGTCCCTTCCTGTGGCAAGGGACTGGAATTGGATGAGCTTTAAGGTCCCTTTCAACCCAAACCATTCTATGATTTGCCTTGCACAGGAGGAAGGCAGAGAGGGACATCTACTTATCTTAGCTGCAACTAAGACCCCAGAGGCTTCTCAAAACCAGACCCTCTTCTTCCACCAGCTCCCCAATATCCCTGACGACAAGATTTCAGAAAGACAAGAGGATGATAACAATCCTGACCCTACCAAGAGCCAGCACTGCATCCCTATGTGGGCTTCATGCCCAAATTCCACCACCCGACTCCTACTAGGTGCTGCAGCAAGAGATGTGGAGCCTGAGAGAAAACCAGCCAGCGAATGGACAAGGAGGTCAAGATCACCAAGTTCATCTCCCAGCCACATTCCCACTCTGCTCTCGCCAGGCTCCACATGTATAAACTTTTTCCATGCATCTGATCCTTTTAAAGGAGCATGATTTACAAACTTCAGGGATTTTGACCTTAAAAAGCAAGCAGCCCCGCTGCACGCCAAAGCATTAGCATCTGACTGCATAAGCAAAACAAATGGCAGCAAAGGGAACAAAAACCCAGGATGCTCTGAGCAGGAATGGGAGCAGTCATTTTTCACCCGAGTTTCCACTCGGGGTCAGTGCCTCTTTAAAGCTCCCCTTGGACACTTTCTTTCCCAGTCACTGTGCCTCAGTCCGTGGTCACTGGTCCCTGCTCTTTTACTCAGGAGTCTGCATGTAAATGGATGTACCTGACACAGTGGCCTCCTCCTGCCCTTGTTCTGATGGATGGACAGCAAGGCCAGGAACCCACCACTGTCCTAGGTAAAACCCTGCTCCCTGCACAGCATCCTTATTCTGCCCTTCCCAGGCCTCAGACTAACCCTGCAGTCCTTTGGTATCATGAGGATTTTTGGTCTTTTGGTGGCTTGGAAGAGGCATGAGGACACATTTGGGAGAAGATGAGCGTTGGTTTCAAACCAGGTCATCTGCAGAGAGTCAAGGAAAGCCTTCTCTATGAAGGGTGGCAGGACTCTGTGCCTTTCTTCCTCAAAGACCTCAATCCCTATGCCCTGAGCTACCAAAGATCCTCCTTAAGTCCCAGTGCTGCTCCACATTGAGGTGTTCACTATCCAGGACCTCCTCCCGTTGCTGGATGTCTGAGATGGAGCAGAGGAGTTTATAAGAGGCTTTGCAACCCTCTTCACATGTGCCCACTGCAAGCCCATGACCACCAAGACCCTCAAGCCTCTCCATCCCCAGTTTATGACAAGCTCAAAGCTGCCCGAGTTCATCTCCCTGCTGCTCCAATTCCCCTCCATCCCAGCCTTCCTGAGGCGCAAACCCGTATCAGAGCTAGCGATGGGGGAAGCCGAAACACACACAGGCATTCCCAACAGCAGGGTTCAGCAGCCGAGAAACCTTTCTCAGGATAAGAGGAGGCTGTGGAGAGGAGGGCCGGGAGCCCAGACCCTTCCCACGCTCCCCGAGGCAGCAAACTGGGCACCATGGAAGCATCATCTCCCCATCTCAGGTTTCCACCACCGCTTTTCCCAGGTGCCCCCCGATCCAGAGCAGGGACACTCGGGCAAAGAACCCCGGGCTGAGCCCCCTGTTATTTAGGCAGGATTAGGCTAAAACTTTCAATGCACTTTTGAACTGTTTTCACAAGCGTTGCCTCTCACTCCCACGCAGGAAGTGGGAGAGGAGCCGGCCTGTTCCAATTAGGGCTCCTCAGACTGAAGGGCAGCGAAATCAAGGGGGGGAAAGGGAAAATAGGGCAGAAAGCCTGAATAAAAGGGAACAGAAGGACATCTGGAAAGCAAGGATGGATGAGGAGAAAGGGCGAGCACAGGGAGAGGTGTTTGCTGGGGATGTGGGGATGAGATGGGACTGGGCAACACAAGGCGAGATTTGGTTCCTCTTCCTGAAGCAACTCACTAGAGACCAGCCCTGCTTCCCTCTGCAAGGAATGGCACAAAAGGCACAGGCATTTGCTGTTTTAATTTAAAATAAATATATTTCTTTTTGAAAGGAAAAGAATAATAATTCTCTTTTTCTCCTTCAAACAGTGAAAAATAAATACTGTGAGATGAAAGCTGGGCTTCAAGAGAAAAACAAGAGAGGAAACCGAAAGCCCACACTGCTTAGCCTGCAGAAAGCACAACAAAGCCGGCTTTCTTCGGGTATTCAGCAGCTTTCTTATGGAGATGTGGTGTGTCATAGGGGTGAGCTCTTCCCCTAAATAAAGGGCCTGAAAACCGTCTTCCCTAAATACACTTCTTCCAAGTTTGGGCTCTCAGCACTCAGAGCATCACAGACAGTGAGGAAGGGGAAAGGTGAGGAGAGATGTCAGGATGCTCCACTGGGCCTCAAGCTTTGGGGTAAATGGCTTCACCCCTCTATAAAATGGAGCACGTTTGCTAGAAGAGACAGGGAGATGCCCGCAGAACTGGGCACAGGGCAGGTGACAGAGGGTTAGGTTTGGCTCTGGGTATCCTGCAGCTGGGGAGGAACCAGGCAGCATCATCAGCAAGTGAATCCCAGACTGGTTCGGGTTAGAAGGGACCTTAAAGCTCATCCAGTTTCAACCCCTGCCACAGGCAGGGACCCCTTCCACTAGAGCAGCTTGCTCCAAGCCCCTGTGTCCAACCTGGCCTTGAAC
>JBCJKH010070870.1:0-23305 GCA_039877255.1 Loriculus beryllinus
CTGGCAGTGTTCAAGGCCAGGTTGGACGAAGCCTTGGGAGGCATGATTTAGTGTGGGGTGTCCCTGCTTATGGCAGGGGGGTTGGAACTGGATGATCTTAAGGTCCTTCCCAACCCTAACTATTCTGTGATTCTATGATCTTATGAATAATATAAGATATTCATAAGTTATCTTCACTCCAGGAGATGAGTTTCATGCCTGCTTTACCACCTTCATCACCTTAAAGCCAAAATTCTAAGCATCCAAGCAAGAAAGTAACAGTCTTGGGAACAAAAATGCACAACCTAACTAGGACATGAGAAAAGCTGCACGGAGCTGTGGAATTCACTGACATTTCTGGCCATAAGTATAGGCAAACTTCAAAAGTAACTGGACAATCCCAGGGTGCACGTTCCCTGTGCTGGTGGCTTCAGGAAGGTGGTTATGGAGCAGCGTGGAATCTGACTGTCCTCAACCTGCTTCTTGCACTTCACTGACCACTGCACAAAGAGTGTTGGTCTCAGTTTAATTATCCAACTCTTGGAGACAAATTAAACACAGTTTACAGAGGTGGAGCATGCTAGTGCTAACAGACAAGAAGCCAGGACCATTAACCCCTCTGGCACTGAAAAGGAAGGAATGTCTGCACCGATGGAAGATACATTGCTTTGCAGGAATGCAATGAAATGGTTTAGGTCTCAGAGAAATTGCAGGGGCTGGAGTCAGAACTCCTGGGGCCTATCCTCACCCTTCTGCTAAATTGTTTTATAACCCCGGAGACATTGCTGGAGTAAATGTATTTGTTTAACCCGTGCTTAACTTGAGTCTTGCTACTAATAAATCAAGTACCTTCAGGATGCTAAGCACCTAATGAGGTGTGGTATGCAACTACAGAAGAGATAGGGTTTCCCTTTGGTATGTAATTCTCACCAACACAGGAAGGGAAGCAAGGTTTAGGAGACAAGAAGTGTATTTCACCAGATCAGAGGACAGCTGGGAAATAAAAAGTAAATCCTTAAGTATGAGTAACCATGAGCCGGAACAAGATCCACCAGGCACGAACATATGTGTTTTCCAGCTGCCTCAACTGATCAAAGAGAAGGTGTTATCTCTCCTTACAAACCTCTCACCCTCTGGCACCTGTGGGAAACTCTTCACAGCTTACACAGAACCACTGCAAATAGTTTAGTTTCCTGCGATGCTTCTGCTTGCACAGGTTACAACACAGAGTGCTTGCCTACCACTGGTATCAGAACAGCATGCTTCTACAGGGGACATAAATAATGATACACATTGACATAAAACAAAACGTGTATTTACAAAATGTAAAATACAGGGAGAGAATATTGAACACACACACCTCCTAGACAGCAAAACCAACAAGTGTCCAAAATGAACAGAAAACTAAAGGACAACACAGAGCTGAGGACAGCCAAGCACTAATCAATGCTCAAGACACCTTAGCAGCATAGATTGTATGCCACTACCTCTTTCAGTCCCCCCAGTGCACAGTTTATGACTCTGCAGGGGAAAAGCTTTCTCTAACAAGTATTACTCTTTTGATGATCAATCTGATTGAATTAGGACATCCTTATGTTGTTAGCTGATGGCTAACAACATACAGGTGGTCTTTCATCACAAGGGTAATTGGTCTCTGCAGCAATGACTAACACAACAAAGCCGTCCCAGTTGTCTATTTTTTCCCCTTTAGTATTATTTCTTTCCAACTTTAATAAGCAGAATCACTGTCTCGTACAAACACAGCAGGAATGGTTTGGCCAACACTGAGGATAGGAGGTACAGAAAACCACAGGGAAAACACAAGGTAAGCAGCAGGAGACAACAAATAAAGAATTGGTGCACAGTGCATCTTGCTCTTCCACCTGTTTGAACTCCTGAATTTCCACACTACTGCTTTGATCTGCTGCCTTTAGCCAGATCCTTCACCTTGTAATGAAGTCTTGTTTAGCTGCAGTGAAGTGCTCTGAGGTATTAAGTCAAAAGAACAACGTGACACATTGTTCACATCCATCCAAGAAACTATTTAAATCCTCACATTGTAATTGGTTAATAAAAGGACAAATTTGGATAGCCTCCTCCAGACAAAATCCCTATTATTGCAATCAAAAGAGGGCTTAGTAAGAGCAAGCCTCCTCCTAAGGAAAAGCCAAATACCTCATTAGCAGCATAGTTAATGAAACGGCTGTACCTTGGCAAAAAGAAAGCTGAAAAAAAGACTCTCCCAAGTGCTTTCAGAACAGGAAAGTTTGAAGGAGCAATTTAGGGACCAAGCTCCCAACTTACAGAAGGCAAAGTCAGAAAGATTTGTCCAAAGCCATGGGGAAAGTTCCTGGCTCAGTGACTCTGGACCAGCCAAGCACAGGCTTTCTGCAGCCCTAAGCTGGCAGTGTGGGCATTTCCAGCCTTCCCTTCTCCATACCAGCCTGCACGTTCCACAATGCTCTGGAGTCATGCAATGCTCCCCAACCATTCTTTGGGTGCGTGTGGCTGCCAGAACCACATTGGCTGCGGCTGGATGGGACCTACCCTCAGTGCAAAAAGCTCATCCCTCCCCAGAGACCACAGCCCTGCACATTGCCTCCACACTGCCTACATGAAAGAAACAGGTCAAAACCCGCAAGTTCACCCCCAGAATGAACCAAACCCTACCTGTGAAACAGAAACATCATTTTTGCCCTGTGCCTTTTTCGAGCAGAGCTTCTGACATGCAGCTCATGGCCAGTTTCATTCTAAAGCTCACTTAGGGTCCTGTACTCCTTGTGGCAGCAGAACTGGTTTGGAAGATGCAGCCAACTGAGAGCTGTGAAGTGACGGGTTAATGGGGAAACACCTCACCATGAGCACAGCAGCAGCCCTGCCAGAAGAGCAAACAGGGCTCCAAAATCAGCAGGTAGATCTTCAGTAGGTTAAATGCCAGCACCATGCCCCTGGTGACATGTCTGTCAGATGAGAAGTTTCAGGTTGTCACTGAGCCCTTGCATACACTGCCCTGCCCCTGAGCCCACACTCCACACCAGGAAGGGCTCTCGCTCCACTTCTAATAAGCCTTCTAATGGCTTACAAGGTGACCAAGAAGCAACTGCAGGTTTGTTTTGCAAGGTACCCATCATGTGCAGCCACACTTTTTCCTCCAGGTTGGTGCACCGGAGTAATCAGACACTTGTAGGTATGGAGACTGCACCGATGTCTCCACAGCACCTCTGCCCCAGGCCTCAAACAGGTACTCCTGGACCATCTCACACCTTTATTCATGTCACAGCTGTTCCTCTGGTGTTAACACCATTAATATTTACCGACTCAGATTCATACACTAAACCCGTCACATTGGTCAGACACCTATTGGACATCTCATGACAGTTACACACATGGCCTGGAGGAAAACCTCATCTAGAGCTTGATCTGCCATCCCTCCTTGACGTCCTTCACAGCCTTTGGATAAAGCTCTTCCTTTCCAGTTCCCCACAGCCATGAAGAAGTGCTGCTCTTATGGGTGCTATGCTGAGGAGCGACCTACACAGAGCCACCAACGCATGGCAAAGCCATCATGATAAAAGCATAATGTCAGCTTTGGCAGCTGAGCACTGCCTGGCCCAATGTGTCAACAGAACCATATGTTTGTGCCATGGCACTGCCTGGGACTTGGCAAAGACAAGCACTTTTAGGGGGTTACTCAAATAGCACCTATGTGATACCCAAAGGATGTGAGGATTGGTAGACCCAGCACCCAGCTCAAACCTGCAGCAAATAACCAAAGGGCAAAAGGAGTTGCTTGAGCACCTCACCAGCCACAGAAAAGGCAATTGTGAAAGAGTGAGCTTTTGTGGAAGAGTTTTGTATTCTCCTATACACTTATCTACACAGATGGGGAGGTGTGTGGCAGCCTCCCCTGCAGCTCACAACGCGGCAAACGTCACCAAGAGCTGCGGCAACAAGGGTCTGAATCCCGATGGCAGGATGTGCGTGTCAGGATATACAATAAAGCAGTAACCATTTGCAACTTTAAGGCAGTGATTTATCATTCAGCACTGCTTCAGGTCAATGCCCTTTGTTGCAAAGTTACAGTAGGAACAGCAAAATTCATGAAAGCTGTCTCTTGCTCCCTTGGTTGAGGATGAGTGGGATAATAATTTCTGACAAGTCCTGAAATATCCTCCATACCAAAGGAGAAGAGGACAACACAAGCGTCAGTATCGGGCAAGACTTCTACTACTGCTTTGAGGCCAGTGCCATGATTTGTGCTGGCAAAAGGGCATACACTTTTCCTTGTCCTACCATGGGAAGGCACATGTTAAACATATCCCCAAAGTGTCCTCAATGCCAGCCCGTAAACTGGACCAAAACATCTGGAGGTTCCTTACGTGCAATGAGTTGGGAAATCTCAGTCAAATCCCCGGAAGGGCAAAGCCTGATAGCACACACCAGCTCACTTTGACTTGCACCATCTAGGAGGTACAATAATGCCTTCAGCCCCTGACGTGGGCAAATCACCATGTCCCAATCTAATTGATGAATTTTATGAACCTTAGAACTAATATGTCCTGTTCTCTGCATAGTTGCCATTTAAATGACAAGGGCTCTGCTTCAAAGAGAGTGCCGCACGAGCCATGTACCTCCCTAGGCTCTCCCAGCTGACGACTGTTTTAAATACACTACAGAAAGTAATCAACACACTCGCAAAAAAGCGGTGATTTTTACAAGACAACTGAGTCAACAAATCCCAATTAAGCCCAAAAAATCAGCTGCAGAGTACGCAGAGAACACAGAGTAACATGGAAACAGCTCCCACCTTCAATATGCTCTCACACAAAGCCATTTGTGTTGGACCCAAGCTTTATTTACTCAGCTCATAACAAAAAAAGCTTTTAGCAGAATGTTAAGGTAACTGGAGCAATTGCTGTAAAATAGTGGAGCCCATCGCGTTACAACTTTGTGCATATAAACATTTAATTGAATAAATACATCCATTCAGCTGCTGCCTTTCGCTACTCAGCCTCCCTGCCTGCAGTGGGGAAGGGTATTCCCATTAGCTGATGGTTACTGCTCTAATACACCCTATACACTTGTTTATGTTTCCATTTAATTTTCCAGAGCATTACCACTACCACCATAGAATGGGACATGTGTAACCAAGTCAACCCCAGTGACACACAGAAAATGAGAACACAGATCTCTTCCCAAAGTGGAATAATTATAAAGGGCTGCAGGTCATCAATGGATCAGTGGCTTAGGCCAACATAGTTATTACCAGTATATCCACATGAAGCCACGCGATTTAATCTGATCACAGCTAGTCCACAGGGAAGACAACCCTGTGAATGTGATGCAAAGACACCTTTCAGTAATGAACAGGCATCACAGCACTCACGCTGGCAACAGCACTCCTTTTAGTTCAGTGTTAATACTGTGTCTTTCTTAATCCCTTGGAGACTGTGGCAGAAAGGAAAGGCTCTCTAAATCGCCCGTAGGAGGATGCATTTACCGAACGAAATGATTACAAAATTCCATCAAGTCTTTAGGCTAAAAATGTTACTTACCTATAAAACTGCAAATGCCAGCAAGGAGAAAAGCAATTCTCTGGAGCAAGTGCTCATGCTTCACAAGTGCGTGTGCCCACACAGAGGTGGACAAACTCCCCAAGCAGCTCAGGGGTACTGAGCAGGCACACAGAGGAAATACAACAGATAAGAAGTCAGGTAAAATCCATTAGAAAGGACCTACTAGAAGCAGGCTTGAAAAGGTAAGGAAAGCACAAGGTTGGCAGAGCCTTAGGTGGGTGAGCTCAGAGAAGCATGTTCCAGCAAGAGCTAATGTGAATAAAGTACCTATGTTGTTTGCAGACCACAAATGAGCACACAAGTGGGAAAGGTGGCAAGGAGTGAAATGGATAAGCAGCAGAGCTACAGACCTCTCAAGTGGGTCCTAAAGACCTTCTAATCAATACACATCAACAGAGGGCCTCAAGAGAGCGGCGATATGACCTGTATACTATAAACATGCATTTATTTCACTTGTTATCATTGAGCAGTGTAGGCTCAAACATACACTTCAAGAAATTGGAGCAATTTGGAAAGGGCAATTAGGAGCAAAACGCATTCAGGCTTTTCAGCAATTAGAGACATAACCAGCAAGCAGCTACTGGAAACGGAAGTGAAATTCTTATAGGGTGGATATTAAAAAAGAAAACCCCAGAATGAAGAAAAATATTCTATAGAATTGGGAAGGGGCAGAAACAATGCCCACCTCAACCCATTTCTGTGGATACCAAACCTTCTCACTAACTACACGGAACCTATCACGTTGTAGATACCAACCTATGTAAAGAAGAGAATAGATTTCCAGCCTGAAAACCAAACATCTGCAGATTTGCATTATCAGCTCCAAACCGTGAGGTGTGTGTCCCAGGAAACAGGATTTTGAAAGCTTCAAATATAGTAAGTACAGTAAGTTACATTTAAGAATATTGGTTTGATGATGGAGGTTTTCAACTCTCTGCTTTCTGTGGTTTGTTCTTTAAAGGCATTAAGCACACTTTTTGCTTTTGTTTAGAAAATCAGAAACCCCATTTCCCTTTAAAAGATGTCTTTTTAGTATTTAGTACATATACCAGGGTTCATCAGTATCAGATACAAAGAGATGAATGGTTTCAAAACTCACAGCAACTGCTTAGCTTACCAACATGAGCTTCCTAATAGAACTCCAAGTACGACTTCTTTGTATTACCACATACAAAACATTGACTCAAACTCTGATGACTTCAGCATCTTATGCTGATAACTTGCTATTAAGTCACTGCCATAGATACCAACGCTCAGATTTAATTCTTGTCAGTCAAGAAAATATTACTGCTTCTCCAAAGCACAATGGCTGCTGTCATTTTGACTGACGTAAGCTACCATAAGTGATTTTTCAAATGGACAAATTTATCCCTAGAGACAGCAAGATTCCAACTAGGGCATGCTTGTCTTCCTTTGCAGCAAATCTGGAGTTGGTGCTTGAAGCAAGCAAGAGAGCACCACAAGTGACAGTGAGCATTTCTCTGACTACCGTCACCAAACAGAAAGCGTTTCCACACATTCCACACAATATAACCCTACACTGATGCAAAGGTCAAAGTCAGGAGTGACAATACAGGGTCCCACTCCCATTACTGGGTTAATTCCATCTGGGCAGATGGGGAAAGAACTCAGCACCCTGCTGAGTTGTCCTCTTACACTAACAGCTGGAATAGCCATATCATAAACCAAAATACACACCAAAAAGGCCAGGCAGAAGCCTGGGAGATGAGATAGAAGCAGCTAAACAGACACATATAGCAGTGCTGAGTTTTGTATTTTACTGTTCCTCCACCCTGCCATGAAGCAGGCCAAGAACAGCTCTATGCCCCCGAGCACACTATGCTCAGGCACACCTTTGCACCACTAATAACTCAGGAGTGCTACTCCTTGACTCAAGACTTGCTCCTTCTGGGATTTCTTCAGTCACCCTTCACATTACAGCAGTTTCTGCAAGCCATGAGGAGTCTGAAGCGGTGGGTCATGAACATATGGTGTATGTGCCCATAACACTGAGACAACTTCAGCAAACTTAAGAGAGAGTCTCTGACGTGTTAAGGATCAACACAGCATTCTTCTGAATGAGCCACACAATCTGGCAGGGCTCCCTCCAACATCAATATCAATTTCCTCCATCAGCAGGAGACAGAATAAGAGCAACTTCCTCTATATAATGCAGCCCTTAATCGACCCAGATCAAGTTCTGGCTCCCAGAGGCTATTCATTCTGCTCTATAGGCAACCATGCCTAAACAAGATGCAAACACTTTTAGCAGTTAATGTTAAATGCTGCAGGAAGCCCAGAAGGCATGTATGGAGACTGCTAATAACACCACTGCACTTGCTGTAACTGGGCATGGAAACCACTGCTGAGAGCAATGTGGGTACTCCAGTGACCAGAAAACACTTCCTCTTGCTCATTTGAGAGGCAGCAAATCCATAACAGCACTGCCAGACCAGATTCCACCCCCCCCCCCATCAGATTTATGATGCCTCTGATTCTCCTCCTAATGACAAAGTCTTCATTGATTTCAGCAGAACTCAGCAAGACCTAGCAAAAATGAACTAAAGAAAAGAAGGAAATGTCAAGTGAGTCATTAGCAGGTAGAGAAAGGAACTGTGTAGTAAGCAATCTTCAACATACTTTTCCTCCTTTAAAGGATGCCACAAATTGAGGGAATCCTTTGACATTAGCGAAGCTACATCAACAGAGCCCTGCACGGTCTGCAAGAAAGAGGAATTCATCTACTCAAAGGAGTTACTTATGCCAAATGCCAATAAATACATAGGTAAAATTAACCTGCTTGTTTGGAAACCTCTAGATGGGAGTTCAGATCTTAAATACATGTGCTGACCAAAACGGAGAAGCAAACAAACAAGCACCAAAACAGAAGTTTTCTCAACTTCAAATACCTAAGAAAACTGCTTTAATCTTTTAGTTGTTATTGCCAAGGTTATGACTTTTCTGTTGAGCAGAAACTCGGATGCCAGAATGGGAGAAGAATCTATTTCCCATCATTAGCATGAGCAGGCATGGTCCTGCTATCTAACTCTGTTACACCACAAATGTGTTTTCCTTTGAACATCCTTTGGCGCGTACTTCCGTGCATGCATCTCTTTGATTTGATTTGCCCTCAGTTACCACAACACAGCCTTTTTTCCTAGGGCTGGTTACTACAGTAACAGAATCTGTTTGAGTTTGGTAGCAACACATTGCAGGCACCAAAAAAAATCTTCAATTAGCTCAAGAAACATGAAACTACATGTTAGCAGCCCATGCCTCAGACATATCTTCCTGTAATATCTCACGCTGTCTTTCTAATTATGAAACTCCATGAATCCCCACTTTCTTGATAGAGCACAAGCCTGAGCAACCTCTGCCTTCAAGGGATGCACAATACAGCTGCGCTATCCCGCACCTCCTGTGTGCTAGCCATGGCAGAGAAACCACAAGCCACAGTTGATGGACTTCATGGCCAGAAATATATTGTATTCCACAGATGCTATTACTTGCACTAGCAATTAAAACCAAAGTTTCTTTTTAAATTCCATATGGTATCACATCAGCATTCTTCTGCACACGTGTACCAGTACTAATACTGAAAGAAGAAGGTGTGGGGAGGTGTTTTTGGGTTTGGGGTTTTTTGTTGGTTCTGTTTTGTTTTAAACTAGAGGAGTTTTCCTATATTGTCGTTTCAATGCAAAGAGACTGTATGAGATATTAAGTTACTCCACTGAATTTTTGTGGGACTTGGAAGCAAGGAAAAATGTCTCAGTGCAGAGAGCTATTTCTATCTAATTCTCTACCTTGAGACACAAGAGGGTTTTTATTGCAGCAAGTGAACAATTACTAGTACTTGGCTGTCAGGTAACGGACTGCTTTTTCCCCTCCAGCTACCATACAGCCCAAATGTACCACATACATACTCAACGTTAGCAGTATACTACAGACATCATCGACTGGTCAATCTGATCATACCCCAGCCATAGCCCACCCTGATAGAAAGTTCAGTCAGACTATTACCATTGTCACTAATTAGTTACTGTCCTGAGAGAATAACCTGTGCCAGATTTGCTCCCAATTTAAACTGAGGGAACTTAACCAGAAACATGTTATCCGGTTACACAGAGTAGCCCCTACTGAGTGAGCATGCTATTATGAGAAAGCAAACTGATACAAATATAGCTCAGTGACAGTATACACTCTGCAGTTATTTCCTCTGCAAAACAGAGAAGAATGAAGTGGGTAAGCTGCTCAGCCAGCTTTCTGCTAAGACCACTGAAAATTGCATTCATGACATCAACAAAAATAATCAGTTAAATCTGAACAAGTAATTCTCAAACAACATTTTAAACTGAGGAAACTCACCTCCTCTCAAGCACTCATAAACCTGAGGAGATATGTAATTTCCACCACCTTCTTTTCCATTTAGATTCATTCACAAAGTATTTTTTTCCCCCTAGTTTTTTTCCTGTTAGCTTTTATTTTTTACTAGGCAAATTGACTGCTGTTTGATGTAAGAATTAATTATCCCATACCTGTAAACCTACTTGTGTGGGTAGGCTGGGACAAGGCAGATATCGAACTTCATTGTTGGTATAGCTGGTTGGTTGAGTATGGCTACACATGCACTCTGCTGCAACCCAGAATTCATATGTAGAAATTATGATTTTTATAGCCAAAGCCAGTAAAGCAAACAACCCATAATTGCTTGGTGTTTTTTTTTAACTCTGCATGTAAAAGGAACATGGGTAGAAGCATATGTCTGAAGGAGAAATAATGAAGCGGCATATAGTAATCAGAAATCATTTTCTGGCAGCACTTACCCAGCTACAGTTGAACTGCCAACTTTAAAGAAGTTATTTTAGCATACAAGATGAATGTATCTCAGGAGCAAAAAGAATCACTCTTCCTAATCCTCCTCTCATGCATCCTCTTCAATCCTCTTCTCAGACATGAAGCATTGCTTAAAAAATGCCCAGGAACAGACTGAAAGAAGTTGCTGCTTCTCTATACAGCTATTTATAATAGATAATCTTAGAATCACTCTTAATTCCAGCTCATCATTTATGGTGTTGGCAAAGTTACTCCAGTGAATTTAGTCTCATTATTCACCTTTGGGTTGTAGAGTATCTTGTATTTTATATATCATCCTACTTCATCCAGTGGATCCTTCACAAGCACTTACAGAACCAAGTGAAGGTGAATAATGATCCAGGGAAAGCTAAACACTGAAATACTACAATTTTATGGTCACTTACAGGAAACATGGACACACTTTGAATATGCAGAAGAATCTCCTTAAAGAAAGTAATAATAGATCCAGGAATGCCACAAGTTGTCATACAGTTGTCTTTCCAACAGGCCTTTATGCTATCCCAAGACATCTAACATCATTCAGAAAGTCAGTGGGAGTGTGCATTTTTGCTGTCTATAGTCATACCCCACTGTGTTCAGTTAGGCTTGGGAATCTGATAAAAATATCTTTGGAATAAAGAATAACCAGTAATGGGATCATCCATCTGTTCAGCTGAAAGTCACGTCAAGACAGGGGTGATGGCACAAGTGCATAATTTTGGTTACTAGAAACATAGTTTGGTTACTAACAAGTGCAGAAGGATCACATTAACGGCAGCAACACTTTACTGATTTATTGCATGGGAGCCATCTATCTAGAGACAAGTGCCCCAGAAAGAAGAATGAACCAAGCTGGTAAGCTTTTTCAGAGAACAACTTCACCACAACATCCACTTCAAACCTGCTGGAGAGGGTACTACTGCTGAAACCCAAAAGCACTTCACTCAGTAACAGGGACGTTTCATTGAGTAACTGAAGCTAAATTTCATCTCTTAACCATCTGGAAGGACTTTGCAACATGATCACCAGACTCAGGAGTTCTACTTTAGGCTCACTGTATCTCAAAATAGACCTCACCAGCTTCCGCATCCCATTCCGTTACAGGGATCACATCATGTGGGGTTCTGCCACAGCAGGCTGGGTCACAGCACCTACTCCGTAACAGGCACTTCCTTGCTAAAATGTGATGGTCATAGTGATAAGACACATCTCTTCTCAGCATCCTTATACTGCAATGATTAGTCAGAGACAAACGCTTTGAACAGGAAGGGAACTAGGTTACCTTGGGGGCAAAGAATCATCCTCACATACGCCACTTGGAAATTCTTCAGCTACAACTCAACCATAAGCCCCCAGTAACAGAATTTTAAGCAGTCTGGGCAAACACAATAGGAGTGAGCATCTTTCTAATAATCCAGTAATAATCACTATGGCTGTCAATTTTTACCATTGCTACAATACAAGCAAGTATCACTGTCTTTCTCTGCTGCTTACAACGGCTTCATGTAGGGACTCATGCCAAGTTACTTCACAAACTCAGAATATGGAGAAGAGGCCTTAAGGCATCCCTTGCACTGGTATCAAACACAAAACAAGAGCAAGATGCCAGCCCATAAAGAAAGCCTTCAGTAAGAAGTCCAGAGAGCCTTACCTATGTACAGGGAGGAATCTTTCCGCCTCACGTGGTCGTCAATGTAGGAAACTCCCAGGGGCTGGACAGGGGTAGCACCAATGCCCAGGAGGACCTGTGCTCCAATGAGCAGCAAGTACATCATGTTGGTAGCAGTCCTATTCCTGCAGATAAGGTCCGGGTCTGGTCCCTCATCACTGGTGGACCCGTTGGCAGCACACACATCCCTCCCTTCAGCCCCCCAGCGTATTTCTCCTGATTCATATTCATACTGGTGGGTCAGAAATTCAGGCAACGCAGAGAGGAGGGCACCCAAGGCCATGACAATCCCTCCACATCCTATCAAGCGTGGCCGATGTCCTCGGGCTCCGAAGTAGCTTACAAAGAGGATGAGGGCCAAATTGCCAATCTCGAAGCTGCTGGCAATGACGCCCACATCAGCACTCTGAAGGTTGAATCGCCGCTCCAAGGTGGTTAAAACACTCACCTACAACAGAGAAATCCAGAGAAAATTAGTGAAAGGGAACACAACCTGCCTTCTGTCCTTCCCATATGTCCTGCTAAATCATAAGTTTCCTTGACTTTCCCTTGGAGCCAAAAGCATACACATCAAGGACATCCAAATCATACTACAGCAGTAGCTGACCCCCAAGCATGATCTGACTATTCAGATACAGCCACATTAGAAGGTCCTAATACCAAGTGACATTTCACAGCCTACCACCTGTCTGAGCACATGTTCACTTCCAAATTCCTGCGCACATCAATGTATATTTAGGATGCCTGCAGACATCCATGAACCCACCATTGGTCAGCTTCTCTTTGAGCTTCCTTCCTATTCCAATGCACAGCCTTCACGTTGCAAATTCTGTCCCACAAAACCAACACATGGCACAAACCACACCAAGCTTCACATCATGCTGGGCATCCAACCTTTCTCTTATTCCCTTAGAATGAACTTCAGTTAGCAAGCAGCAGAAAACCTTGCAGGTACTTGGCTCAGACACCAGCACAAGGTCATTAAGCCAGAGACAGTAATGCAGAAATAGGCAATTTGGCCAGCACAGGAGGCTTCTATTGAAGTATATAAATAAAATGCTGATCAAAGGGTTTAAACTGTTTGGGGATTAGTTAATGACTGGGATCATCACATGGTATTTTTGAGAAGAGAGGCCAATTAAGGTTAACATAGAAGATTTAAATCCACGGCGAAGAAGGGAAGATATAACATAAAGTAGTTATTTAACACTGAAAGGAGCACATGAATAGTCTTCAAATATTTACTATTGCTGCAAAAAGGAATGACCTGTTCTTTGTATTTGAAAGGGAGAAGACAAGAAGTGGCAGGTTTAAACTGCAGCAGAGATGATTCAGGTTAAATACAAGTTGGGGAGAAATCAGACTTTTACTGGTAAGGATTGTGAAGCACTGGAACATGCTGTCTGGAGAGGTTGCAGAGGTCTTTGAAAGAGCATAGATCAGCATCTGTCAGGAAAGACACAGGTACAACTGATCTTGTTCGAGGGCAGGAAAATGAACCAAGTCATCTCTTGAGAGCTCTTCCAGTCTTGGTTACATGGTGCAATGAAACACAACATGGATTGTCTGCAACAGTCGTAGCACTGATAAGAGTATGAAGACGAAACATTACGTACCTCACTTGCTGCCATCCCTGCTCAAGGGGGAAAACTCAACATGTTCTTATGTCTATAGCAGTGTCCCCCTTATACAGGGGAGGAAAAAAAAAAAAGGGAAAGAAACCTTCCCACAAAAGAAATCTTGAACATGCCACAGAAATGCCAAAAACTTTTACCTTGGGTGAAAGACTCTTGTTTTTCACACTGCGAAAGATGAAGATATTTAAGGTTATCCTAAACCAGGCAGGTTTATTAAAAAAAAGAAGTGATAAAGACCTCAGAGCAGAAGGTAGCCCCTGGGTAGAATAAAAATAGCCTCCCACTGGAGGCACTGAAACTCTTTGCTGATAAACCTCACAAAGCAGGAGCCAGTCTGACCGACTTTAAAGTATTCTGACAGCAGCTCTTTACTGGGGGCAGTTAGCCTCTGTTAGGGTACACCAGGGCACTGCTGGACAAAGACAGCCCCATCAGCAACACAATGGAAAACTGGAAACAACCCACTTCTGCTGCTTTGCATAAGCAAAAACTCCCACATGTGACCCTGAGAAGTGTCCAAGTCAGACCTCCAAAACTGGACTGTTTTAATGATTTCTGAAAATTCAGCCTTTATCTCATACAGCGAGCTCTTATTTATGCTACCGCTGCAATCCTCCCGCACTAAAGAGCCAAAAGCTGAGCAAGGCGAGGAAAAAAGCCACCAAAACTAAAAATCAAACCCTATGACTGAAGGCAATTCAATAGCAGTAACTTTTTCCCTACACCAAAGCCAAGTGAAGATGAGGTCAGAGGGAATGGAGATCCACACTTCATCTGAACACGGGCCGCAGGTACCCGTTGGGATGAAACAGCTCTGTGATTCACCAGGGGAAACAATGTCCTCTTGTGCAAGGGCACAGCACAGCCTGTCCCCACTACAGAGACCTTGGCTGCAGTGCTGGGTGAGTGGTGCTTGAGCATACATCTAACAATGACATTGCTGTTCCCAACCCTATGAAACCCTCCCCATGGGAGCCAGGGCAATGGAGCTGAGCAGATGGGACAGAAACTGCTAGAAACCCTTATGTTGGCATTTTTGAAGCAAGGCAAACCAAGGTGGAGGAATAAGGACAACATTCTATTGCCCCAGACAGCCTCGCCAGGCTCTCATGCAACAAAGCCACATTTATCACCCACTACACACGGCTGGTTTTATTGCATGGGATGATCTATTGAGGCTGGTGCAGTCACACTGGTAGGACTCCAGACTTCAATGCCACACAGTAAACACCAACAAACTAATCCATGCAAAGGCCCTGCCATGTGAGCCCCTCTTGATGCTGCCACCGCCAGAATGTCCCTAAAGGAACTCAGCTATAGCTGAGGTCCCACAAACACTATTTTGGCAGAGTTTTGGGGAATCTCTCCAAGATGAGTATAACACTCTAAGCATGCAAAATCACGTCTGTGGTAATCATTTACGAGTTGCACCTAGATAGAAAGCTCATAATTACTCATTACAGCTGTGTAAACTGAGACATTGAGAGCCAAATATTAATGAGACAGGTACAGTCAACAAAATTAACTTGTGATGGAGTAATTGAGGCTGGAAAAGTGAAAGCCAACAGAAGCGATTTCCCAAGGCCAAGGCCAACTGGTGTTAACTAGCTTTGGAAGTCTCTCCCACATTTCAAACTGGCTTATATACATATGTATACACACACGCACACACATATGTGGCAAGAAGCAGGATGGTATTTAGAAACACTTGAGCACCACACCTTACAAGTATCAGATTTTGACAGCTGCACTTCAGATATAAAGAACTGCATCTTTTCTAAGTGGAGTTCCCGGTGACAGAGACAGTAAATTGGTGACAAACCCGGCAACTAAAACCAGAAGTGCAGTTCTCATTCTGCTCTTATTTCTGTGGAACTTCAGCTGTTCTCTTCCTTTTTACAAAAGCTAAATCACTCACAATAGGTAAACAGAGTCTCAGCATCCCCCAACAGTTTCCTGCTTTGGTGAAGAGACTGAAACATAAGGAAAACAACACTGCAAATCATAACTCCAACCCTCCAGATGAAAGCTGGCAGGAGTTCTCCTTATTCCTCTGGCCAGACCACACTGTGTTTGCCAGCTTGCTCCTTCTGGCTGTAGCGCTGCCATACAGTGATACCAGCTCTGCCTTTATTAAGTGGGGTATGCGGAGCAGGGGGTGAAAGGTGAACAAACAAACCCATCACATCAGCCTTGAGCATCCATAGGAAAACAGCATCCAAACACAAAGTGCAGAGACCAGCAGCAGCAGAAGAGCCTCCAAAACACTGACGGTCACAGGGAAAAAAACAAAACAACATAAAATATCCCAAAATAAAAACAATTTTGGGAAATAAACTGCAACATGCAGACTTTTAGCCAGTGAACACTAAGAACACAACTGCATTACATCCAGAGTGGCTGCAGCCAAGACAGCACAGCCCAAATTCTTCCTTTGACATTGGCTGTGACCTTAAATACATACACGCTCACTACAAAATCTGCATTAGCACAGCAGAGATGCTACCTGCATTTATTCCAAGCAAACCTCTGCCCATAGACAGAATCATTCTCCCACCCTCCTCTATACCCCAGCTTTATGGGGCTTTCTGCACAGAAGGTGTAACCTGACAAAATACTTGCAGTTTGCAGGTAGGATGCTCCTGATGCCCTTGTAGCTGTTAGATAAAAGAGCACTGTGCTGCCCGTATTTCCTTTCACAAGCCTGCTCCTCAGCAGATAAGCCATCACCCCTCCCAGACACTAACTCTATTTATCAAGAGTTACGTAAACTGTTGCAAAAGACATGACAGGTCCCTGTAAAATACTGACATCATGTGAAAAGGCTGCAAGGATTATACAGAGTCCCTGTGTGCCCAGACGAGGTTGATCGTTCAGGAGTGCAGCCCACGTGGATGTTGGTTTAAAAGCAGGGACAGTGGGAATGGAGTGGTGCAGCAGCACAGTGGCTTGAGATGGACAACCTCCTGCTAAAACACAGCGGAAAACACCGGGAGGCCACATTATTAGCTATGAAGCAGCTATTTCCTGGCTCTTGTCAACTTACACAGCTGTTTTGACAGGGCTGGAAAGAACAGATTAAGAGGATATTCAGTTAAAAAAGCTTCAAACCTAAATGAAAACAGTTATCAGGAAGTTATTACAACATCCAGTAAAATTCATGCAGACAAGATACATGAGACACATGCAGTTTGACCCCAAAAGTTGGTGGTGTGAAATCACCTACTGCACCAGACAAGTTCAGAGAAGGCATGAGAGGAGAGAGACAGAGACAGCGGTGTAATTGTGGCAATGTCAGTGTCCACGATGTTGGGAACAGCACTGAAACTACTGAAGCTTCATATGGGTATGTGCCTGTGCTGTACGTTGCCTGCAACTCTTATGTCCTTGCGTTTGTCCTGCAGATCAGTCCTTAGCAGGTCACTGAAGCTCTGCCCATCAAAGCACTTTAGCTATAGCACTGTACACAGTCTCATTGCCTTTTACATGTCTCAAAGCCTCCACTACCCACCTTGACAGGAACTGCTTTTCTGTCTCTAACCACATCCTCTGTCTCCAGTGCGATTCTCATTTGACCCACTCCAGACATCTCCCACCCAGTTTTAAAGAGCAGCTCTACTAAGATTAGCTGTGGCATTAGAGAGATAAACTGGACTGTGTGGCTGATGTTACTGTACAAGTTCATGCTCCCCTAGACTAAATCTACAGCAGACAAGTCAGTTGGACCACCATAAACTACATCAGGTTGGGCATCTGCACATCTTGCTCACGCAGAAAGCAGGCTTTTTGAGAACACGCTGCTTAACATACAATAATAAGAAGTAATTAAAACCTAAACCATAATTGCACTATCTCCTCTTCTTACAGAGCCACAGAAGTCTGCACACATGCGTTTATCTCAGTTGATTTTGAAGACTAACCTGAAAAGGATCTGGGCTAAAGGGGCCTCCCAAGTCTACCCTAAAACACTCTTCAATGATTGAAAAAGGAAAATGATATCACATAATGCACACAGTGACAAATGACCCACATAACAAAAAAAAATCCAAGGAAGCTTTTGCCATGCCGTTCTGAACTTATTTCAATAACACACACTCACATTCATCATTCCTGCCTGTCCCCAATCTATTGATCTTGACATTTCTGAGCCAAGGTACATTTGTTCTCTCTATAGGCTGTTTATGTTATATTAATGCTCAGCAAAAGTGCAATCCACAAACCTGCTTCACACTATTGTCCCACTTTATCTCTAAGAAATGAACTGAGGGCTTGGGGCACCATTATGGAGTCAGACACACAGTGCATTGAAAATGAGTATCATATTGCTCGTATCTCCAACAATCAAGTCATATTCACCCACAGAGTCCACAGATAAATTCATTGTATTAATAATACAGGGTTATATATAGAAAACACGTTGACTTTATGCCTGAAGGGCCTTTTTAAAAGGCTTCTTTTTAATGTAAAAAACATTTTCTCAGTTATGTGGTAAGAGATCGGACTTGAAGAGACATGCCTGCAGTGCTACAGGGTGTAAAATAATTGCCTGGCAACTATATTCCCAAAGGAAAACAAACGCAAACCATCTCCCACAGTCTCCATTACAGCTCCAGGAAACACAAGATTCCTCAAAGAGCCAAAGTGTCCCATAAACAAAGCTGCTGCTTCAAGGGCCTCCTGCACCCACTTCTTCAGATGTCACCTTATCCTCTCCTCCAGCAGCCACAGAGGATGGGAAAAAGCCCATCCCATAGCTGGAGGCAAGCTCTCGTCCCTGTAGAGCCCTTGGGCTCAGTCCCCCTTGCCACCCACCCTCTCAGCTGACAGCACCAGCTACCAGGCTCCAGCTTCAAGCCCAAGGGCACAACACTGATCCTCTGCTCTGATGTTTTTCTGCTCAGCAATTCCAGCGTTGAGACAATCGCTTGTGGTGGAGCCCCATTTCTTAAAATGCAGACAATTCCTTTGGCATTCAGCCCACTCCTTCCCCATCAAAAGGCTGGAAGGGGAGGAGAACAAAATACCCTTTGCCCAGCCCCAGGCATCAGCATTCCTTGCTGCTCCCCACCCTGCTGAAGGGCATCAGGACCTACCATCTCAGGCTGCTGATCATTTGTTTCAACACCATACGTGGTACAATAAAGTCAGTGGAAACTTTAAAGATGTTCTCACCGCAGATGCTGACGCCCGTGCTGGCTTTGGGCACGCGAACATAAGGGAAAGCAAAAAAGGGTGGCGATATGAATGCACCCAAGCTGGCTCTGCTCAAGGTCTGGAAATCATCTCTGCATAGAAATTTGCATTCACATGACAGGGATAATAGATGCCGCAGCTGAACCGCTGCTGAGAAGTAGGGTGTTATTAGCTTGGCTGTTGCTGCATGAGCCTATGCTGTTTCTAGGCCAGAGCTCAAAAAATCTGCAAGTTACTGTACTGGTGCCATGAGGAGTTTGCAGCTCGGATCTATGCCTCGCTAGTGTGAAAAATTCATTCTATATTCTAATGACCAGCTCTGAGATTACTGACACGCTCCAAATGAGGCACACATTCAAGGTCAGGGTTTTCAAGGGCCTGAGTAGAAAGGGTAATACACCATGCAGCAAGAGAAACAGCACACCATGCTCTGGGTTGAGGCAAAACACGTCCCTTTGGCAACCTCTCTACTCTGGCACCATGCAGAAAACTTTTCTGCTATCTCTTGCAACCCACTGTGCATCTCCTCCCCACACGTCAGCAGTTACAGCATGCTGTGCCACTTGTCCATAGCCAATGCAGAGCACAAAGCAAGTGTGCCTGAATAACCCTTTGCTGGGTAGCCACAAACGCTCCCAGTGATGCTATATGCTATTGCACATCACCAGCAGAGCAAAGAGCAGTCAGCACCCACAGGAGATATCCTGTTTGGTCAGGAGTTGATGCACCAGTGCAAAGCCTGTTTCAAAATAGCTCCAAACAGAAAGAAGTTACATGCCTCTCGATGTCAAACGATTGTGTTTTCCACCCACCCCTGTAAAACCACAATCCACACTGATCAAATATGCAACACGAAAACCTAACCTCTAATCCCAGCAATCATTGCAAACAACAATGCAACTGGCCTGTGTTATCTTTCCCATTTGCTTCTTAAAGATCCTGCATGGGATAGAAGGGACTGACCCCCTTTCCCTGCTTCCCCTGAGGAAGGGAAAGAGCAGAGCCCCATTTACAGAGGCGTGAACAAAAAGATCAGGGGTGTGCTACTTGCAACTACCCCCTCACATCCATCACAGAAAGTTAGTGTGAGTCACTGACAGCTCAAAATAGAGCAGGTACAGAGCACCAGGCCCCCTAAACTTCTGAGCAGAACCTGGATGTTTTTTCGGTTGCCCCGAAACAGATATGCACCACAGCTGAGATCTGCACTTTGTTAACCAGCCTATGATGATATTATCACAACTGCAGACTGAGTGTCCCCATAAGCTTTCTGCCTTCAAGTCTGCTGATCAAGATTCACCTCACTGCATGAAGGCAGGTGATATTTCAAGTCTCTGACAAGGTATCTACGTCAATAAATCCAATGCCAGAACCCATTTGTAGCCTATGTTGCTCGTTAGCAGCACAACAAAACGAGTGGGTATTTGAATCCTTATTTAGATTTAAATATTATATCATTTGCACTGGCAGAAAATATAATACATCCTAAGCACTCAGAGAAGCACAAACCTCAACACTGGAACTGCATTTCTGGCGTGCTCTAAAAACTGTAGCACAGAACAGCGCTGCTGGCACATTTCAAACCTGGAGGATGAAGAATCCTATGTGGAATAAGTGCGCGGCAGCAGGGGCGGCCACTCAGCTCTGTCAAAGTAAACAGCTAAAGGAAAGCAGCCAGAACATCTTTGACACGTTCAGAGATGGATCTCTTTTTTTTCTCCTGTGGCTGGCAAGTAGGTGTACAAAGCCAGCTGAAGAGGAACTTAAACTGTATCTAACTCAAATGTAGGCTCCTGCAGCATCAAAGGCACTCTTGGCCATATACAGGACAAGCAACATGATTCATACATGAAACGCATGGAACTCTGCAAACAAGTCTTGCACAGCTCTGCGAACAGGGCTCCATGGCCCTGGATTCACTTACAGTGGAGAAGAGGAGATAAAACTCATATATCTTGAAGATACTTAACAGGAAAAAGCCCCTTCCTATTTACTATCAAAACTGGAGAGAATGGTCTCCATTCGTGGAAGCGCTCAAGACCAGGTTGGATGGGGCTTGGAGCAACCCCATTGAGCGGAAGTTGTCCCTATCTGTGGCAGGTGGTTGGCACTGGATGAGCTTTAAGGTCCCTTCTATGATTCTGTGATTCTATGACAGATCCTAAGCTGTCACACTGCAACACCCTCATTTCTCCACCTTCCCACATCAATGCAACTTTGCTTGTTTAGCTAATCAAATACTTCCTAACACAACACTTACTTGCCTGCAAAGAAGGTTTTCTACTATAAACAGGGCTTACCACAGCAGAAGCCATAACGCAAGCCTGACAAGAAAGCCTGTTAGGCAGAGGACTTCACATTATCTTAAGTTATGATCAAGAGCTAAATTCAGGGCTAAGGGTTGCATCTGAGTTATGCCACAGTGGAGATCAAGAGTGGCCCATGGAGCTGGTTGCAGAAGCATTCCCAGCTGTCAGGCATGAGCCAGGGCAGAAGTGACACAGGCAGAACACTCCGAAACAGCATTAATAAAAGCTTTGATGGAAGCTGAATTCCGTTTTCACGGTTGGAGAGCAACGGTGATTATATAAAGGCTATATACTGAGAGAGGAGGTTTTCTGACAAGTCCTACTACTTTTCTCCTCATCTGCTCTGCCTTTGCTGATATCTTTCCTGCTCCACTCCCTACCCAGCAGCAAGGATGCCTGCCTACAGCAAATGGAAACTCAGCTTAGGGAGAAGTTAGAGGCATTTCTCATCAACCAGTACATGAGATGCTTTAATTTAGTAAGTCTTGGGAGGAAGGAAGCCATTTAAAAGGGAACCAACAAAATGGGCACATTGTACTATCAATCCATAGCACTTTGTAACAATGCATAAAAGAAACATCAAATTGCTATGAGCATCTGCAAGTAGAACTAGGGCCTCTCCAGCACCCAACTAGCAACACCTTAAGCTTGTCCCAAAACCACAGGAGCTGCTTGCTTATCCCCATCTCACACCCTGCAGCCCACACAAGAGCTGTCCGTGTCATCCTGCTTATTTGCCAAGTAACACCCTCCTACAAAGCTGCTCACAAGCAACTCATTTCTCCTTTCACGTTGTCTTTGTGCAGAGCCAAGGGGATGAACGGGTGCTGTGTTCCGGCTGCTGACGAACTTCCCATTGCAGAATGGGGCAGGTTGGGAGGTGAGCACAGGGGGTTTGTGGTGTAAACAGACAAGTAGGGGCTTGAAGGTGGATGTAAATCTATTCCCATCTGAGAACCTGGTTATTACATCTCCCGTGTTAAGAATGGGGGGTGGAAGCTGTAAAGAGCAGACTTGTGACATTTTCATGTTTAAGTGTGGCAGTCCCGAGTACAATACATGCCATGCAACTTTCTATCCTGTACCGTCAGATCACCTCATTTTGCCACTTCTCAAAGGTAGCAAGCTCCTTTCCTCCTGAGGAGAGGGTGATTTACAAGTGTCTTTTAAAATAACACATACAAATAACATCTAGGGAATAAAAAACCTCTTACAGCTCAAAATTAAATGGGAGATCTAACTCAAACTTGCAGACTTGTCATAATTTCACTTGTCTCAACGTGTTCCCTGTAATAAAATGGAGATACAGGCAATGAGATGTCTCACCAGATGATGGGAGCTCTGCTCTTTGGGATTCACAATAAAGTGAGCTATCAGAAAGCCAACGAACAAATGCATCTGCTGAGGCTGTACATACAGATGGCTGAATTTCACCCCTGTGTCTGCAGGATTAACAATAACCTGTGCCAGAGACAGGCACCAAAAGCAGCTGACAGGGTCCCCTCACAGCAGAATCACCACACCCTGCAAACATTCTATGAGCACATGCAAGGAAACAAACATCATCCCTTCTTCTGCTTATCTACTAGAGTCTGACATGAGCAAAAGCACAATACGAGAGAGGTTCCCATGGAGGACCACTACTCCTACAGCAGGGACACACCAAATCCTGGGAGGAATCCAGAATTCAGGCATTGCAGAATGGGAATGGTTTTTCATTCAACATTCAACATGAGACATTCATGTTAATGAGACATTCATTAACCAATTGGTTAGTGCAGCCAACATGGGCGCTATCCCCTTGTACTTTCCCAAACTCTGCTTTCTCTTGACCCTGATTTTGCAGGTGCATGACAAACCAGATGGGATGAGAGCTGCACACGTGGCTGCAGTATTCCCACCACCAGCAGGAATCAAAGCTATGCTGAGCTTCACTGGGAGATAGAATCATAGAATAGTTAAGGTTGGAAAGGACTATAAGATCATCCAGTTCTAACCCCCCTGCCATGGCCAGGGACACCTCACACTAAACCATGGCACCCAAGGCTCTGTCCAACCTGGCCTTGAACACTGCCAGGGATGGAGCAT
>JBCJKH010070873.1:13489-24530 GCA_039877255.1 Loriculus beryllinus
GGAAGAAATTCTTTACTGTAAGGGTGGTGAGGCACTGGAATGGGTTGCCCAGGGAAGTTGTGAGTGCTCCATCCCTGAGTGATTTTGTTCACAACTATAAGAATGATTGCTTTTATATACTAGAAAATAACACTAAGGTAAAACTTAATCTTGAAGAAGTATATGTAAGATTCTCTTGATAGGACCAACATACAGAGCATGGGGAGACTGGACTCAGTGATGGAATTTTTGCATGGTCATTGACAAATTCTCGTCCTTCCAGTACATTTGTGGCCACTTCAGGCTGGGATCCTGAATCCTTTCGAATACCACAGCTCCAGGCAGTGCCCTTCTCCCTTCTACTGGAATGAAAGCGATAATGGTCCCTCTCTGTCACCTTTAATCTCTTTCTTGCCTACTTCCACTGTGAATATTCGGGGAACAGTCTGGCTTAGATTTGGTGTTTGAAGAGCTCACAGCCCCAGAGAGCCCTGATCTTAGCTGTAAAATTCAGGTCTACTGGAATACAGACAAACAGCTGACTGCTTAAGTATGTAGGTGAGTCGAATCCCTGTGGTCTCTACAGGTGTCCCTATGATGCAGATGAACCCATCTAAAAATACAATAACAGAAAAATCAGAAAGCTAGTGTGAATGCAAGAGATTTCTGTTTGTTTTGCCATGATTTACTTAAATTATAAGTTGCAGTGCTTTGAAAGCATGCTGAGATGGAGCAAGGTGATTTTTTTTTTTTTTTTTTAAGTGCTGCAGGGCATTATTCCAATCATTTGAGGAGAAAGAACTACATTTTCTAAAGAAAAGTATCCATTCTTGTAATGCAGGTTCATTAGGCATCAGATTGATTTATTGTATTGTTTCCTTTATAAATTATTTTCATTATGTTTTATCACAGTACATGACTACTGCCCTAAGGGACTGTGCAGGAATGAACTGAATGGCAAGTGTAATAGACTGCTTTAATTAAAATAGTGTAATGCATATTTCAGTGCTATTAAAAAAAACCAAAATTGATTTTGTTTTCTGTGTAATTGAATATATTAAAACCCAGGTGATGTTCTTCTATTGTTTAACCCTCTGAGTTCGGCTTCATTTGATGCTTTGAGCAGGAAATTAATCTGTTACCAAAAATTTCAGAAGGGGAATTTTCTTCTCTGCCAGTGACATTTCTTTGTTTCATTCCCTTCATGAAGTCCCCAAGTGCGTGTGTGCACTATTACTGAGGGAAAAGCAAAGCATAAACATTAATTTCAATAGTGAAAACCCCTTAATCCTTTTCAGTGTCTTTGAGTGAGCTCCAGCAGTGAAGATACTGATCCATGCTAAAGAAAAGCCCATTAGTGCTCTGCACTTTTTAACCTGGTGTTCTGTGGAGACAGCAGTAGTCTGCCACTGTAATTCCATTAGTTAATGAACAGTCAGGAATTTGTCCATCATAAGAAAGACTCATGAAAATTACAGTCAATCAATGACACCTGCTCTTCTAAGTGGCTTCCTTTTCTCCTTTTTCTCTTGATTTATGTTGTCTATGAGTCTTTTTTATTTCCTTTACCCTCCAGATACCAAAAGTTTACCTTTTATCAAGAAGATGCATTGTGCTAGTGACAAGACAGACATGGGCAAAATCAGGTTAATGATTTCTGAGCAGAGCAGTCTAATAAAACCAAGAAACCTAGATAGTGAACAGCATCAGAGATCTGAAATACATGACTCATCTTTCAGTGAGAAAAAACATTTTGCATAATGGCTGTTGTCTACCATGTCCTTGACATCAGGGTCTCCTTCACTTTCTTAAGTGGAGTTTTCACCAGAAACTACAACTTTGCAATACATATTGTAAAGAGCAGGGTGTTTCTGGTATAGCTATCATGAATCTCTGGTTTTTTATCACTTGTTAGGATGACATGATATCCTGGGTTCAGCTGTGACAGTTATTTTTATTTTTCCTGTTCAGTCGCAGCTGCAAATGCTGTGTTTTGGCTTTAGTCTGGGAACAATGCTGATAACACACCAATGTTTCAATTGTTGCTCAGTAACGCTTATCCTTATCAAGGACTTTTCAGTCTCTCATGCTCTGTCACTGAGGAAGGGCTCAAAAAGTCGGGAGCAAGCAGAGACAGGACACCTGACCCAAACTAGCCAAAGGCGTATTCTATACCACAGCACATCATGCCCAGTATATAAACGGGAGGGAGTCTTCCAGAAGGCCCAGGAGACGGTGAGCAATTTTGTTGTGTTTACTATCACTTTTGTTTAATTTTTTTTCCCTTCCCTTTTTAGTTTTATATTCTCTGCTTTTGTTATTTTCCTTATCATTATTATTAGTAGTAGTAGTAGTTTTGTATTATACTTTAGTTATTGAACTGTTCTTATTTCAACCCATGGAGTTTACGTTCGTTTGATTCTGATCCACATCCTGCTGGGAGCTAGTTAGAAGAAGAAAGAGAGTGAGCGAGCAGCTGCGTGGTTCTGAGTTATTTGCCTGCTTAAACCATGGCACATGTCATGCCTTGAATAAATGGGTTCCTAAGTATCGAGGCCCTGAGCCTTACCCATTTTCACCATTGCTCTCTATTTCAAGAAAAAGCACACCCATTCTCAGACATCTTGCTGTTGCAGTTGCAACTGGGAGAAGAAAAGGAATACTAATAGAGACACATGTGTTATGTCTCCACAAAACCAATTGCAGAAGGGTCACAGGAAGTGGACAATGTTAGCAGGACTGACACAGCATTGCATTCCTCTGAAAGGATCCCTGAGGAATAGTTGCTGTTTGTTGGAGCTTAGGGTATCGGGATTTAAAACTGAAAAGATTCTTCTCTGCAGCTCGCATCATGTCTGAGATATATATTACTTATAGCAGAGATGCAGCAGCTATGAAAGATATTCCTTCCCATTTTATGGGACGAAAGTTTGTGGTTTTCCAAGTAAATAGCAAAATTCCCACTGACAGCCACAGGAGGTAGTTCACCATTTTATAAAGCCTGGCCTATTTCCCAAGCATATGCGACTTGCTAAAGGGGAATGGTATTGTGAAACTAAGATGTATTAACTGTAATTTTATTAATTTATTTTTATAAGAAAAAGAAAACAAACACAAAACCACTCCAACCCTACTGAAGCAGCATGAACTATGGTAATGTCTATCTGGGATATATATATTATTTGGGAATAAATCAAATGGCTGAACTGAAAAATAAAGCAGAAATTCAAAAAAAAAGAAACAGCCAGACTGCACAAAAGCAGTTACTGCTGATCCATCCAGTTACTCTGGGGATACTCAGGCAACACTAATCATTGTGGTATTCTGAAGATATTCTCTATAAATCCTACACTCCTTAAAATAAAATATGGGCATCTTCATTTTCCTATCAAAGCTTTTCTGTTCAAACCCATTTACTCAACAAGAGCCTTTTACAAATGATTCTCTAGCTTTTATAACAGAAGAGTAGGCCATAATTAAACTGGTGAGTCATCAGTCCACCAGGTTTCATAGGAAATCCCTTATTACTTTGAGGCACCTGCTGTAGCTCTTTGACTCATTTCCCATAGAAGAGTTGCAGATACAGATTGATTCCAAATAGTTCCCATAAAAGAATAGACCAGTGAACTGGTTTTACATAAATTTCAGTCTTTATAGTTTCTAGTCCAATGCAATTAATGAGATTTGGCTGAATCCCCAGTTACTTCTGGGTTGTGATTTATAAAGCACAAGTCTAGATTCAGGCTTCTCAAAAATTATTTCCAACATTTTAAGGTTATTAGCTCATTTCTAACAGTGCATCTCTCCATGTTTCTTCTTGGAACTGGTCACCTTTAGTCAGTTACAAGATGAGTTTAATTATTAACAGGAATATGCTGAACTGTACTTAAAAGCATTTTAAAATTATAACACAACACAATGATGTGTGTCATCAGGAAAAAGAGAAGTTACTCTGAAATATGCCCAAGTATTACAAATATGTCAGCATTTTCAAAAACTGTTGTTAGGTGGTGCCCTAAATAAGGTATTGTGATCAAAAAATCCTAGACAATCTGTGATAGTTTAAGTAGATTAAAAATATTTCAGAATAGTTAAAATTATATTTTCATAGGTAAGAATATTATAGAGCCAGGATGAAGATAGTTTAGCTTTGGCAGAAGAAACAGATCTTCAGTATTCATGATCAAACACAGGTTGTATCCTCATTCAGACTGTGATATTTGGTTTCAGTACAAATAATTTGTAACAAAAGTATAAGGCCCAAATTTCAAAGCAATTGCTTAGAAAATATGTGTTAGTGTTCAAACAACATGCAACTTAAAAAGACGTCAACAAAGCTGCATGGAAAGAGGTAATTTTAGAATTAATAAAAATCTAAGGAGTTAGTAACTACTAGGGATAATACTTTACGTATAAAAAACACAGGTTTAAAGACAGGTTCTTTTAGAGTTTAGTATTTCACTGGCGTTTGGAAGTAAAATAGAAGGGCTTTTTTAAGGCATAAAATAAAGTAGTTTCACTCAAAGATGTGGTCTGGGAGCTAAACTTTTGCACTTTTGTTAAGAGACCCATGTTTGAGAAGCACAAAAGATAATACAGTTTGTTCAGAAACACACTCAAACCTTTCTGGGTCAAATCTTCACCTCTGTCAGGGAACATTCCCACTGAAGTCAACCTTTAATGCTTATTCTCAGCCATTCAGCTCTGGTCTATTCTATGAGGAAAGAAGTCCTCAAATGTGTCTCTGCGGTGTGTTCTGTGAACACCAAGGCATCAAAAAGAAAGCAAATATACTGAGCATCCCAGGTTGCTTTAGCAGGCTCACAAGTTCTATCACCACTGAAAATCAGTTAGAATTTGCTCACAAGTAGCCAGCCTTTAATGCTATGCTTCTCCAGAAACGTCATATAATAAAACCGCCTATTTACCTCAGATTTTCTGATTGAAATGCTACGCTCTTGTCATTCATCTTTTGTTTGCACTTTTTAGGTGTCGCCAGTCTTGGAAAAAAGTTGTCCTTTTGCAAAGTTCATGTAGGAATAATCATGCTAGTGACAGTCACTGAGGAATAATGTCAGCAGTGGCTAGTAGATGATATGCGCTATTAGGTATATGTTCAAATCTTTGCAGTCTCCTTAGACAGTGAAGTCTTCAAGATTCAGATCTTTTTATATTTTTTAGTTTGTATTTTTTAAACTTGTATTTGCACAGGTTTTTCAGTGCCCAGCATTATGTGCACTGCTCCTTTTGGAACCATTAACTGTTATCAAAATACATTATGTTTTCATTACAGAGACCTGTAGTCAAGAATTAATAATGTGACCATTAAAGTTTCTCTTACTAGATGAGACATATTTCCTACTATTCTGTGCCATTACTGAATCTTGGCCTTCTTTTCTTTCTGTTCTTAAAAGTCAGCCAGCCTTGCTTCTCTCAAGTCAAAATGAACTGGCAAACAGAAAGTTATCTCCTGCTCTCAGACAAGACAATAACGTAACTTAATTTTCCATAAGTAATGCCTGCATCATCTAAGTTCAGCTATTTCTGGCTGCTAATAAGTTAAGCTGTGCATACTGACTTGTTCATACATAGTTTTTCGAGGTCAAATCCACTACAGCTAAATATGATTTTGAAAGTTGATGTTTATTCAGTAGTTTTGGTTCTAAGCCAGAGCTGAAACTGGACAGCTGGAACAAGAACTGATCTTGCAATATATTCAGATATAACTTCTGTGAAGGCCTGTAAGATTTTTCTACATCAAATGCACAGAACTGAAAAATAATCATAATAAACCATCTTTCAGAGAACTGAATGAAAAATACTGATATTTTTATTAGCCGCCTCAGTCAGTCAAGGACAAAAGTTCTTCCCCTCCCTATATTTTTGTTTATACCATTATGGATCAGACCCCCATAAAATTAGAGCATTAAAACAAATTTACCTAATATTCTGTTAATCCAATAAACTTGTGGTTCTTAGTGTAGTGGTCCTTCTGAAGGAAAGTAGGCCACAGCTAGATCGTAAGTTCTCATATTAGATTTTACCATTAAGATCAATTTAAAATCTTATGTTATGAGTCTAGAAAAGATATGCAGATTTTATTCAGTTCATCTCTAGGCTAAAGTCAGGATCCACCCTACGAATGTCTGACATTCTGAGTATTTCTCACACATTTGCCTCACCTGTTCTTAAAGTGGCTGTGGTCCCACAACATTTTTAATGTACTTGAATGTCTTTTCAGTTTTCAGATGAAATATCTTCCCATGCTAGTCTGAACCTTGTATATTGAAGAATTCTCTGTTATTTTTTTATCCCAGTCCCAGTGCAGAGAATAACATATCATCTCCACTGAAGCAAACTGCTATGTATGTATATGTGAACTGTTATGACTGTCCCTCATTTTAGACAAGCCAAAGTCTTTCACTCTTGCATCCATTCATATTCTTTTACTTTGCTTTGAAATCTCTCTACTTGTTTCACATTTCTTCTCACTAATTTGATGAAACATCTTGTGCTCCCTGTCAAGAAAATCAAAAATCATTCCAGTTCTTTTATCACAACACCTTTGCAACCACCCATTTCATACCTGGAAATATCTAAAAGCAAAAGATGCAAAGCCGAATGAAAAGCAAGAGTAATGAGAAACAAAGTTCTTTCTTTCTTCCTCAAACAATTCAAAGTGTGTTACTTACTTATTAGTTAGTGTGAAAAATAATTCTGATTATCTCTTAATCTCTTTTGCTCTGCTTTTATATTTATTTTCAGCACTAATATTTCAAGCTTTTTATCAAATAAAAAGGCCTGCAGCAGTATAGAGCATTCCTAAATGCTCTGATGAAACCAGTAAACAAAAAGTACTTTGGAGAAACAAAATGGGAGACAGACATATGATACAGGTCTCCTCCTAGTCTAATCAGAAATGTGTGAGATTCAGCCTGCCTTCTGAGTGCTCTGAATGGTGGTGTGACAAATACTCCCCTGAAGGCCAGAAGTAGTCAGGGAAGAAAGGCTTTGCAAATCTGTCTGCACTTACCTTGGCTATTAGCTGTCTCACTGCTTTTAAGAAATACAGTCAAACATTTCAGCTAGGGTATTCTAATACATAGACAAAACCAAAACCAAAACAATAAAATATTATTCAGCTTCAGGAATATGAACCATAAGGCTGATTTCTCATCCAGTCTAGAAATCCATATGGAAATACATCATTAATTTAACTAATTTTTAGTTGATTAAATTAAATTCTTAGTAGCATAAGGTGCAGAAAGAATGATTTATTTGCTCATACATTTAGAGTAATTCTGTTTTATCTGATTCTGTTCTTACAAAATGCGATTTGCACTGTCCTTATTAAAAAAAGTAATGAAGATTATTTTCTAAAAGAAGCTTTCTCCTTCTTTTTTCTTTGGTTTTGTACACTGCATATGTTTTTGTAGTGTGGTGAAAGAAGTAACCATTCCACAACAGCAGAAGGTATTTAAAAATGAAAAGGTATGTCTTAGCAATGTATTATCTAGAGAGATAGAAAATGGATTCAATTTAAATGAAACGACAGAAAGCAAATCTGTCAACATATCTGCGCTCTACTGCCTCTCTGAGTCATGAAACTCCCAAGCCATAAAGAAAAGTTACAAATGAGATGCAGAGAAAAGAAAAAAAAAAGACACAAATTCAAGTTTTACTTCTTTCGTTATAAAATATGATTCATTGCAGGCAAATTACTACCCATCATAATAAATCATTATTATCTATATTGTGGCCAATCAGAGGGAAGTAGCACAGGGAGAGAGTTGTGCTTCAGATTCACTCCTTCTGTATTTAATGTACAAATATACAAAACCAGTTACAAACTAGTAACTTAGAAAATATTAAATTGAACCCGATGATACATAATCCGAGATAAAATACCAGACATGTGAAAGAATTTGATGAACTGGTAAGTACCTATATCTGCAGCTAATGCCCATTTATCTGTGAGCCTAACATGACGTGACATGATTCCTAAGAGCACTTGCTTTGTTATATCGGTTTTCTCAGCTTGACCTTCAGCAGATTACTATGGCATCACTTTAAAAAACCTAAAGGAATGTAGAGAGCAGTTACATCTGTACATTAGAGAAGAATAATATATTGTACCTGGATTAAAAGAAATAGATGGTCCTAAAGTATATATTACATGATATTTTATCAATTTGCAGGGCTGGAACACTCCTTTTGTTTCGGACCATACCATTACAAACTATGTTTTTAATCTGAGATTAACCAGGGCTGTGCTAATTCACCTTCAGTTAGAAATCATTAGGAGTCTCACTATTAGATCATCTCACCCACATTTAAAAAAAAGGTCCCCCTTTTCAGGGAGAAAAGCATAGTGGGAATAGCTCTGTAAACTGTGATGTTCCTTCTCGCTCCAGGTGCAAGGTGTTTTGTACTCACATAAGTACAATTGCCTCGGAATGCAAGGGATGAGCCTCACCCTGGGAAAAACACCTGCCTGATCATGGTGTCTCCACTGCCAGTTAAGTCTCTGGTTCTCACCTCTCCCACATCTTTCTGTGACTTTCAACTGTAAACCTGTCTTATGGTTATGTACCAGATTCTTATAAATGTATACATATATCACGTAAAATATAGTTTTCGCAGAAATGGCATAAACCAGAAGGAGTCTCTTTCCAACATTATTTCCATTCACTAATGCTGTACGCTCAAGACTGACATAGATTATTCTCTAGTAGCATTCATTTTACCTCTTGTAAAGTCGTTTGAGTACACGCAGGTGCTTCACATGTATGGGACTGTAATGGGATTTAAAAAACTCAACAAAACAGCACTTTCTATTGGAGGCAGGACAGAAAACCTCAAACTGTCTGAAAACCCTGGTGCCTTTAGAAAGAAATATTAACAGACCCAACATGGAGAGATGGACTGGTAAGGACAGATTTCTCACCCTATTTGCAAAACATGTTGCTTTGATTAAGATCAATATGTAGGCTTACCACCAAAAATATGGATCTTGCTCAATACTCTATCAATATGTGTAATACACTGTTCTTTACTTAGAGAGGGATGGCCTTCTCTGTATCTCAATGACTATCAACTATCTTTTTTTGATAAACAGTCCAGAAATAAGTCTTACAGAGGATTGCACCCAGGCAGTCCTTAACTGGCACAGAAAAACTGGGAAGCACCTCAACTTTTGTCCACTGGGACAGGAATGCGTGTGTAACGCAGTGAGATTAGAATAAATTATTATCAACGCGCTGCACGTGAAATATCTTGCCTAAAAAGACAGAGAAAAAGATCATCTGAGTTCAGAAATTTGTATCTGCACAAAATTAACAATGAATTTCCCACATAATTTGCTATGGTGGCATCCAAAGCCTACCCTTTAAAATTAACACTTAAGTCCTTCTTTCCACCAGATGCTTCCTAATTAATTCTTGCCACATAACATTCATTCTCATAACTTTAAGAGGATATAGTCTGAAGGGAGGAAAACTCTAATAACTTTTAAGATGTGACTTTTAATTGCAAAACTTTTGAGCACATTTACAGCTTTTGTGAAAGTGTGACAGTATGTTCACTCGTCAACAAACCCTGTCAGGAAGGGCTGCTGACAGGAACGAGCCTTTCTGATTTCAAAAGTTGCACTTGAGAATGTTTGTTGGCATGGTTATCACCTGAGCAGTTTGTTCTATGCAGCATCATGAATCAATTAACCTTCTTGGTTTTCAACCCAGGTAAGATCTAGATGAAGCCATTCATGTCAAGTCTTTGTTGGTATATGTGATCATAGTTGTCATTTTTGAGCGTCTTGTGTAGAGTTTCTTCATGTATCAAACATTCCTAAGCAGCACAGGATAGATTATGATTGGGTGGATTTTTCCAAGTGTATTTTGGGGTTGAACAGAGAGGGTCAATCTACAAATAGCGCAAAAGGTAGCATTCATCTAAGTTATTGTTTGAATGACAAAATCAGTGAGAAACTTTCACTGGCAGCCAACATGTGTTTATAATAAACAAACAATTTTAGTGATGCCAGGGTGGTAAAAGAGCCAAAACCCTGAAAAAAATAAATGTGTTTGTTTCAACATTTATGACTAAATTCTGAATGCTCACACATTCAGTTATTTCAGAATAGACTTGATTATCAGCCTAGACTTGAACGAGATGTTTGATAAATGCATACTGTTTGGGAAGCCTAAGTCACTTACTTGTTTAAGAGAAGACACAGTAAATTTCAAAATGCAGATGACGAGACACTAGGGAGAGAACAAGTGTTGGGATAATGCATGACATGATGGAAAATACAAGCTAGGGCAACACTGAAAGGGGGGGAGTACCAAATGATAAATATTTTCTTAAGTAAGTGATGAGGAACAGACCCAGGCTTTCAAAATTTCCAAACTTTTCAGGATTTTGAGGTATATGTGAAAGGTTCTTGGGAGGTCTTGCTGGGAGGCATCTTAAAGCTCTCATTCAAGGTCAAAGCTGAAACCCTGGTATCAGAATCGGGAATCCCGAGGATAAGGACTACACAGTACTCAGAAAACCAGAATACAAAGCAAAATAGCATATGCTTTTTAATTGTATCCTATTAAAAAAATAGACCTCAGAAGAGAAACTTCCTCTCATTTGAAGTGTGTGTGCGTTGTCACACGGAGATAAACTCAGAAATTTTGAAAAATAACTTCAGAGAACCTACATCCTAAACCAGACAGCATTGCTATATAAAAGTGATCATGTATGTTTTGACCTTGAAAAGTTCTAAGTATCCACAACTGATTTCACTACAATACAGCTATAATTCCTCTAAAGGCTTTTACTTAATAAATTAGAATACAGTTCTCACTTAAAGGTGTTTCAATATCATCTTTATGTTTGATGTGTAGTTCCAAATCCTGGATCCTCAAGGCTAAATCTGAGTAATTTTGTTACAGAGAACAAATTTTTTCCAAAATGTATTGTGAACATGGTTTCTTATGGAATCGTTAGGGTTGGAAAGGACTTTAAGATCATCTAGTTCTAACCCCCTGCCATAAGCAGGGACGCCTCACACCAA
>JBCJKH010070878.1:0-15956 GCA_039877255.1 Loriculus beryllinus
ACACTTCGAACCCATTTCTTCCCATTTCTATAATGTCTTAGGCTTCTTTTGCTTTTTTCTAAGACGAATAACGCATTTTTTTCCTTTCCTAACCCATTTTTGTCAATTTCTAAACTGTTTGCACCATTTTTCACACCCTTATGGATTATTGACATTTATTAACGTTAAAAAGGCAGCAAGATAAAACACCAGAAAAGGATGGTGGCAATACCAAAGCTGCTTTGTACCATTGTAAGGAAGCGAAGATGCTTGTGGTATCTTTGTCAAACACTACAGAGAAAACACTATAAGCATCTATCAATACTACACTAGGAGGAAAGCGGAACAGATGATATTGTAGACCTCTCTCATGTCCCATTTCTATGATTCTCAGGGCAATGTTTCTATATGAATATGACTTTTGTTTTTTCTTCCTCCATTGTGAAGACATGGCCTCCTGCATTGCACAAGGTTGTGGAGCAGTGGCTGTGGTGTGGGGAAACACAGATGAGCTCACCCCCTTACTGGTATATCCAGTACAGACCAGCAGTCTTAACCTTTCATTTGTTTCAGCCTGTTGGCTAATGTTCTGGCATTAGCCAGAGACTGGCAGAAATCATGATGGAAATATGTTAACAGCAGCAATATTTCTTTGCACTGCAGGACCTGTGAATACTCTGCCTTGCCAGTACTTCACAAATCTTTATATTACTTCTCAGTCCAGAATTTAGTCATGTGCAAATATATCACAATAGCAAACGCATGTGTTTGTCTTATCAGATGTCACCAAAAACCAACAATTATCATAACAAAACAGACAGATCTGTTCAGGTTTTGTTTCTAAACTGCTACAAACAACTCTCATCAACTCTAGTTCCCCCTCTTCTTGAAGGTACAAGGTTGGCACCCCTACTTTAACTGCCTAACACCTTACAGTTCAGTAATTCTTTCAATACTTTACAGTTAATTTTAGTATATTCTCATTTCCGACTTACAAGGAGGAACTGCCACCCCATTTTAATTGACCAGTTGTGTAAGAATCACTCATAGAATATAAATGATTCTAAATTAAGAACAAAGACCAAAAAAAAAGTCCTTATTATCAAACTTGCATAGCAAGTGCATTACTTTTCAAATTTGCAATAGCCATTACCCAACTGAGCCAGGAATGCCTGGAAAGGCCAATTCCATGTTGGGGATGGAGATCATTTCTAGGCAGACCTTTCAAGATGTGTGACCTTGTATTCCCCAACCCACACAGAAGCTAGTTTGGGTACAGTAAACTATTTTTAGCAAAAGACTAGCTGTTTTGCCAAGCAGCATATGCATTAGCACAGCAAGAGCAGAGCAATGCTAGTTTACCATCCAGGACATTCTGCTGCACAGATAGCGTGCTGCCCGAGCTACTGTATGCAGGCAAAACCATCAGTTCTGCACATCAGCGTCTCACGAGGTTTGGTATTTTAACACAATAAACCTCACCTAAAAGAGAGTACCAATTTAACCTGCTTGTAAACAGAAAGACAAGCTCCCACATCCTGGAGGAGTTATAATGTTCCATAATCACAGAGGAGGCTGAAGGCGAACAAAGGCATGCGGAAGCAGGCTGCCCCACCAGACAAGCTGGGCCAGTTCACAGCCGGCCCTGCACCAAGGATAAGAGAAACCACCTTGGCTGTAATGCCACGCGCCTCAATGCCAGCACACCTGCTCCAAGCAAGGAACGTGGCACCCATTAATGAGGCACACAGATCCAGAACTGCTGAGTTCCAAAGCTGTTCCCACCACCTTCTTGTGCTTCACACTAACAGAATATATGGAGGTTGGAAAACCATGCAGCACTAAAGGCTTTGCACCACAAGGAAGTATGTTATCAGGAGATCCTCAATCTACTCCTATACCAGCTGAAAGTGGTTGTTTTTTCCTCCTGTTCCCAGTTTCAGTGGAAGAAGTCCCCAAATGCATCTTAGGGGAGAAGACACTTCACTACAGAAGCCCAAGTGCAGCATTCTTGTAAGAGATCCAGCTTTTAAATTAAATCAGCTGTTTATTACCACTGTCAAGCTTCTATTTATAATAAACCATAGTAACAGATACTGGTTTTGTCTGCTGGCATGAGAGAGACAGAGCTGCTGCTGGAAAGAAGTTCTTCTCTCACCTGGTAGTCAAGGGCTGGAGCAAACAGTAACTTCCTTAACTTGTTTCATCTCCATGTCCTTACCCATCTACTGACAATCTGAGCACTCCTCAAGCACTGATACAGGCTTGCACAGCCCTGAACAGTACTGCCAGCCCAGCTGGTGCCATTTAAATGAGAAAATTCTGACCACCTTTCAAGATGCGAAAGGGGAGGTAGCCAGCGTGTGCATGTGGAAAGCAGGAAATGACTAGGATTAAAGGAATTTAAAAAACAGCACAAAACCCCATAGCACACAGCCACATAGCCCTGAAAGCTTGAGCTCTGCAAACTGAGGTGAACAGGCAGGCCCTGACCCACCACGGACAGTGTTTCCAATTTGACACCAATCTGTCAAAGCACATAAAGCAAGACCCAGGCAACTACGGGTATATCAAATACTCCCAGCTGCCAGCATACTCCAATAGACACAAGTAGAAAGACTGAAGTTCTGGATATTTGTATATATACGAACTATAACTATATATTTATAAACTATAAACACACATGAGCAATTCTAAATTAATCAACAAACAATGAACTGAAAAAAGCCTAATACTCAGACCAAATCTTTGCTGTCATGAGAAAATACATCCTAACATTTTGACCTGACACTTGCATGTATGAGGGGCACTACAAGTGGTTAGCTTAGCCTCTGGTGTTAGCAAACTGTATCTTTCACCTTAGCCAAAGCACTGCAACATACACCAGAATGTGGTTTCAAAACCAGCTTCTGCAGATCTTGAGCCCAAAAGAGTTGAGGTTCCATATGAAGTTCTCCACAGCTCTGATTAGCTAAAGGCCATCAGAAGAATAGCACACAACACACCAACACCTTAGAAATGTGCCAGAAGAGTCAAGGGCAGAGGCCTGGGACCCTGCTCCAGCTCAAGAAGCTCCAGCAGACACAGCTCCTACATGCCAGATCAGTGTCTAAAAGATCACTCAATCAGGCTGCAATACCAAACACTGGAACACATTTTTCTGTTTACAGTTTATGTTTTCTATTCCAATTGTTTAGCTGTTTGAAGAGTCTCCCCTAGCCAATGTTATTTTCCAGTTTGGCAGCAGTTTCCTACCCCTCCCTTCCAGGCTGCCTGACAGGCATTATGTGTGCCCTTCCCATTCTATATGCTGCCTGCAAAGGAACAGCTTCACTGCTGACAGCCCACTTCAGCAGCACTGGGCACCCATCTGGCCTTGCAAACAATGTGACATACACAAATACTACTACACTTAACATGAAACGGACATTGCATGAGGGACATGAAAACTCAAAGAGATCTGACCAATTTTAGAGCAAGCTAGACACTACCTTTATTCTTGCCAATGCAGCACAGTGAAGAGAATCCACAGCATCAACACACTCTTTAACTTGAAACAGTTTAACACTCTTTTAACTTGAAACTTAATTAAATTCTTTCAGGGAAGGGACACGGCATCATTAGGATAGAAAAAACAGATCCAGATACAGCTGTCCTAAAAAAAACCCACAGTGTTGCTAAATCCATCTTGCAAGCCGGCTCTCCAAAACCAGATCGGTTGTGTGGTTTGTTGTCATGGATTATTGTATTTAGAGCACACATGGAGGTAACTTGCCAACAGCTAGCTAGACCGTCTCCCCATCAGCATGAAAAAGAAGATTTAGTCTTAAATAGTATTTGCCAGGATCCCTCTTGCAGAATCTTTAACCTACAAGTAGAGAACACTTACAGAAGCATTTCCAATGAGCATCTCTTACAGAATCATAGAATAGCTTGGTCAAAGATCACCTAGTCCAACTCCTTCGCAAAGAGCAGGGACAGCTTCAGCTAGATCAGGTTGCCCAGCACCACATCCAGCCTGCCCTTGAATGTCTCCAGGGATGGTGCATCGTGAAATGAACAGGGCAACCTGTTCCAGTATTTTTGCCATCCTCATTGTAAAGAGTTTTTCCCACACATCCAGCCTGAACCTCCCCCCCCCCCCTTTTAAAACCATCAGCCCTCATCCTCTTGCAACAGGCCCAGCTAAAAAGTCTCTCTCCATCTTTCTTATACACCCCTTTTAAGAACTGAAAGCTGCAACAAGGTCTCCCTGAAGTCTTCTCTTCTCCAGGCTGAACTTTCTCAGATCCATCCCTCTGATTTTTTGTGGCACTTCTCTGGACCAGCTCCAACAGGTCCATTTCTTTCCTGTGCTGAGGACTCCAGAGATGGATGTAGTACTCCAGGTCAGGTCTCAGCAGAGTGGAGGGGCAGAATCACCTCCCTTGACCTGCTGACCATGCTCCTTTGGATATGGCCCAAGATGCAGTTAGCTTTCTGGGCTGCAAGTGCACACACTGCCAGCTCATATCCAAACTTTCACCCACTGGTACCCCCAAGTCCTTCTCTGCAGGACTGTTCTCAGTCCTTTTATCCCTCAGCTTGGACTGATACCAGGGTTTCCCCAACTCAGGTGTAGGACCTTGCACTTGGCCCCACTGAACCTCCTGAGGTTTGCTTGGGCCCACCCCTTGAGCCTGTCCAAGTACCTCTGGACAGTTTCCCATTCCTCAGGTGTGTCAACTGCACCACTCAGTCTGGTGTCGTTATACACTAAAACCAGCACCACCTAGATTTCAGAGCACCTTCATATTTTAACACCTGAAAGCTACCAGAACATCCCCATGCTCAAAAAAGCTTCATCAAGTTAACAGAATTCTATTTTCCCTTTCTTCATGAATGCATACTAATGACATGCCTGACGTTGTTCATTGGCTTGTGTCTTTTTATGGTGCACAGGTACCTAAACCAGCAAGTGTTAGGAAAGAAAAAAAAAGTTTTCTGTTTTAAGTTGTTTTTAGTTCACTACTATAACCATGTACTGAACTTTAACAGTCTAGGAAGGACCAGACTATAGGTAATTGACTATAGCATGAACAAGCTATGAGTCACCACATAGTCAACGCTAGGCAGGAGCTATTAATTACCTACAAGTATCTGCAACACAAAAGGAATTTGTTGTTTTAAGATATAGCTAGCTAAATGCAAAGTTTTCCCATGCAGTCTCAGTTCACAAGCACAGCAGCATAACCACGTTATCACTGTCTCATTTTTATCATATCAGTATTATTTCCCCATGCATGCGTCCTTTAAATTCACATATCCTGTTTTTATAGAAGAGAATTTTCACAATTAAGAGGTTTCTTTTACCAGCTCACTAATTCCAAGCATTTCCCCAAAACTAAACAAAACACAAGCCAAGTTATTACAAGCCAAGTAATAACACCCAACCTTCTCCTCTGACCAGGTGCGGTCACCTCAACTTGCTGCTGCTCTTAACCTAAGTAAGTTCAGAAATCTCCACTTCAGGGGGCAAACCTAATGCTGCTTTACACTGCAGAAACCCTTTCAGGAGGCGAGGCAGCTGGCCACTACCTAACATGGTCAGACAAAACACTGCTGCAGCACATTTTCTATATTACAGCAGGAAAACCAGAATATTCAGACATACTTAGCTCCTTAAGTTTCTAACTCCTTACAAAAAAAGAGTCAAGCAATTTCTACCAGTACTTTACCAGCACGAACAGACTAAGGGCACATATGGAAGGCTGCAGGGATTCTTTTTCCTACCATTTAAACCTCCTGAAACAAGTTGCTTAAATCAGTACCAAAAAAATGTCCCAGGCCCCAGCAGCCATGTGCACAGCAGGGCTGTCATCAGGCTGCAACCTCCAGCACAGCAGAAACCAGGGGCTGAAACACAGCTTGGGGCTTGGAATCAAACCACATGTTGCGATTTTTAGGAAGCTTCACAACACTGAAGTGCTGCAATCATGGACCTGTCACTGTCACCCCCGGCAATATTTAAAATGCATTTATCCAGCAATTTAAAATACATAAGCCAATAAGCCAAGTGTTGAATTGCTCTTTCTTGCGCAACGGACATAAGCCCCTTTTATAACAAATGTCTAGTGAAAGATGAAGGTCAAAAAAACCCAACATCTGACAGCCACTGCCAAAAGCCAAAAGGAAAGCTTTAACAATGGTAAGCTAAGTTTGTCAATCTTCAGTGTAACCAGTTTTTCAGCCTGAACTTGTGTGTTAAAAGGGCAACTCATGTGCCTCCATGCTGCTAACCTAGATCAGAATGGGAGGAGAGGAACAGGGGAGAGAAAAAAAAAATAAAACCGAAGTCCCACTGTCACAGACAGCTTTCAGAACAGAAGCACACTAAAAAGCAGCCTCAGAAGTTTTATATTACTGAGAATTCACAGTGAAATTCAGAGAGACTTAAAGCAGAAGAAGGGAGGAAAAAATAAAGGAGTCATTTCCTGAAACAACCCCGTAATCACAGCAGCTTGCTGTAGGTGGCCTTCCCGGAAAATGCACTCACTGGCCTTTTTGCCTTTTACTGCTTGTCAAATGATTTGATGCATTTTGAAGTTACAGAGAAAGCACTTGGAGTACAGACATTAGAGCACTCAGCACAACCCAGTCCTCCGAGTGCAATAAACAGTGTCCAGAATACCACAGGGGCTTGTGCTCCACCTGAGTCCCATCCAACAGGCCATTTTCCTTTGCTCACAGGCCAGTACTGCATAGCAAAGATGACGTGATCTAGATGAAACCTTGAGAACTGCACAAAGGTCTGCACTGGAGTTAACCTGCACAGCAAACTGTTTTGAGAAAGATGCTGCCTGACAACCTGAACAGCAGTATATATGGTGCACTCTTTAATATTTATTTGCATTAACAAATCATGCACACACTTTAGAAATGTAAATGTCAAAGAACATGCTGTAGCTTCTCCTTTTGCAGAAGGCATGCTACGTATTTAAAAGCAAAACAATTACCTGTAGATAATATATACCACTTGATGTACAAGAGGTACCTAGTGAAAACTAAGGCTGCTGACAGCAAGATCAGATACATCTAGCAACCTCCCTGAATTTGTTTGAATCAGTATAGCTTCTCAACGCATTGCATCTCACCAGAGTAACTAACTGCTTGCATGTTGTCTTACATTCAGGAACAGGAGGTGGAGGGGATATAGAGAGAATACTCCTCTATTTGAAATCCTTAATTTTCAATTGTTTTTTTCTTCTTTCACACTTGTACAAAATGCCCAAATCCTGCTAATTATATACACAATATGTTTAACACTGTTTTACTGCAAAACATAATGATGCAAAGAGGAAAAAAAAAGCCACTCCCAAATATTATTTTAATCCTTAAATTACTTACAATCACTAACAGGCTAAAAAAAATATAAAAAACACATGAAGCATCATTATGTCCAAGGTGGCAGCACTCTTGCCTAGTAATGTAAGCTTAAAATCCAAAGTAAACATATGAGCGCGTTTCTGACTATGTAGTACTAAAGTGGCAGCCTGAAAAACATGAAGTACTCTTCTGTTCAATAACACTTCTGCACAATAACGTTAATTTTCCTAAAAGGAGAATCTCAGTCCTACAACTCTCCATCAAGCCACTTCTCATGTGAGCAGACTATTTCAACAAGACTACTCACATGGCTCAGTTTGCAGGACTCTACTTGCCAACACAGCTTTCATCACATCTTACATCTTATGACAAGAAAATACTCTGTAGCATGGTAAACATGTTCCACCACATCTACATAACAGAGTAGCTTTTTACTCCCCTCAACTGTAAAAACAAGTCCTCTGCTAAATCATGACAACCAAAGGTATTCTACAAACCTGGATAGAACTGTGTAGGTAAAATTTTCTCCTTATTTCAAAAGCCTTTTTTTTACCTTACATAATTTCTTTCAGAACAATGTACAGATTATCAAACTTCTATCAAATTACTGAATTAATCCCTGAAAGCAGTAAAATATATATGCACCATCTGTAAATTTTAAAAATTACTTAAATAGAAAAGTAAGTTTGAACATTAACAGAGCTTGGAATAAGCCACAAACGCACCTTTAGAACTTGAAGCAGTACAGAATAAAACTTAATTTAATACAAAAAATAATTAAAAAAAATATATCAAGAAGTCAACTTTCTTACCTACCAACATCTAAGAAATGTATCCACGGCTAACAATGAGGTTTCCTTATTTGACATCACCTGCTAAAAATCGGGTTTAGGAACAAAAACTTGCACGACAAATTTTTGCTTGACCACCACTTCCAACATTTTATCTAACAGACACACATTTTAAAATCATATGTTCAAGTATGAAAAATTTTAACTCTCCCTCACCTACATGCCACACACTTTGACCCTCAGCTTTCACTTTAACACCTCTAGCCCTCTCTGGTGAAGATAAGTCACCAAAAATGCTGCAAGTGTTAACAAAGGCAGTGTTTGTACCTTGCACTCACTTGGCTCTTGGAAAGAAAAATGAGATGTGCCAAGCTCTGTCATATCATGCCTCACCTGAAACTGCAGTTCCATCTCTCTATTGCTCTGAAATCTTCCCGCATCCACAAACCCTAACAGTGAAACCTAAGTCACTGTGTTGTTTGAATTAAACAACCATTTTACCGATTATACTCTCTGCAACCTAAAGCACTTCAGGATGTTACAGGGCAGATCTTCTATTAGTCCAGGATGTACATAATACTAGAGTTAAGCCTTAGCCCATAATGTAAAGGAAACAGAACACAGCTCTTGCCAAAGAATTATTTCATCACTTTATCTAGTGAAAACTTGCTTCCAGGTGAAAAGACACTACTCAGTCTCCTTCTAGAGAATAAGACAGAGAAAGCTGATCCAGCTTCTCCAGCTCCAAGTTCCTACTCACCCATTTTCATTTAGCATTTAAGGGACTCCTTATGTGTGTTTCTATGCAGAGCAAAACGCACTCCAAAAGGCACGTGGCTGATTAGCATTCAGAAGCCAGAATTCAGGACTCAGGCTCACAACACTTCACTTTCACTGCTGTTTTAGCATTAGCAGCACAGCACTAAAACACTTGGGAAAATGTTATTTAACAAACCAAGCTGATATACCATGACATTTAACTACACAGGGATTCTTATTTCTTACTCAATCAACTATTTAGATTATATAGGTTAAAAACAAGAACATTGTTTTCTGGGATAAAGAACCAATTCCTTTCTGCATGTTGATGACTGCTTACAAAGCAAATAATTCATAGGGTTTAAGCACTGATTACACTGTCATCTTTAAAAATTTCTCTTTCAGGTAGCCATCCCTAAAATAACAATATACAGGTCTTAGAAGTTCTCTATTTCTGGAAAGAGGAAATGGCAAATCTCAGTTCTGAAACTGATCCTAGTGTTGTGGGTTTGATTTTAGACTCACTTTGCCTACTGCATTAACCTCATCCGAACTTAAGCTGTTACGCACTGCACATCAAATAAGCATCAAACCCTACTCAGCACACTGGACTCCAAGTTGGACTTAACGATGCTTCTGGAACCACTCAATTCAACCAAACCCCAGGCGAAGAAGTCCTTTAAGATACAACAGTCCGGTTTGGTTAGCAGCACTCACTGCATTGCCGCCCGACGTCAAGACTTGCGCGGCAGCGGTTTCACTGCGCGGGGACAAAAGCGGGTGCCCGGCCGCGCCGCGCCGCACCGCCCGCCCGGCGCTCCCTTGCCAAGACGAGCAGTTTTGCCATTTATAAACATCGCTGTCTGTGCACACAGGGCTTCAAATGAGGCGAGAGAAAACCATGTGGCTGTGTTTTCCTGAGCCGCTTTCAGACAACAGCCACATGTCTTCAGCAGAGCAGTCACGTTCCTCTCCAAAATAACCGAGTTTCACAGAAAAACACCGCAGCACCTCACGCCGCTCGCAGCCGCTCCACTCGCGGTTCCGCTGCTCTCTTCGCACCCCAGCACCAACATGTGCAGGGGTTTCGCTCCGAGTTGAGCACGGCGAGCAGCGCTGCAGCCCGCGGGGCCGCCAGGGAAGGAAGCGCCCTCCGCCCCAGCCCGACGCGTCCCGTCCCGTCCCGTTCCTCCACCCCACAGCAAGCGGCCGCCGCCCGGGCCTCGGCGCCGGTCACGAGTTGGGCAGCTTCGGGCACTTACGTAACAGCGGCGGGGCCGCTGTTGTTTCCCCCTGAGCTCCTTCCCCGCACCCCGCAACTCCCGCAGCGCCCTGGGACGAGCCAGCGCCAGCCGCCGCCCCTCTCCTCCACGGATCCTTCCCTCACCGCCGCCCCCCTCCCGGCGGCGGGAAGCAGCAGCACCAACGCGGGCGGGCGGGCGGCTGGGAGCGCCCAGCGGGACAGCCCCGCACGGCAGCCGGCAGCGGAGCCCGGCGCCGCCTCCCGCCGCGGGAGCTCGTTCCCCACCAGGCAACCCCCGGCTCCCAACATGGCCGCGAAAAATCGGCCGGAGCCCGGGCGGGGAATTGCTCCGCGTGGAAAGTTTCCCTCTCCGTCCCCGACCGGCCCCAGCCGCCGAACACCCACCAGCCGGGACACAACCGGTACCGCACTGCTCACCCAGCGCCCTCCACTCCGGCTGCCGCCCGAGCGCCCGGCCGCCACCGCCTCCCTGCACGGCCGCGGTCATACACCCCACCGCCGGGGGACGGGCTCCGGGATACCTCCCGCGCGGGGCGGGGCGGCCGCCATCTTGGGAGGAGCCGGGCGGCGGGAAGGGCTGAGGTGGCTCCGCAGCGGGTGGTTGAGCGGTGAGGCGGGACCGAGGAGCTGTCCGGGCCCACGGGGGGCACCTCGTGGATGAGGGACTGTGAGGACACGAGAGAGTTACCTCATCTTTTGTGTTGAAATCCCCACATTCCCATTCTTTCTATACCATCCCGGTTCCATGGTTTGTGTCCGTGGCTCCAAGGATGTTCTCCCAGAAGTAAATAAGGATGGTCATGTTTTCCATTACCTCGTTCTACACAGAACACATAAGGGAGTTATTAACATAAAATCATCTGGGTTGGAAAAGACCTTTAAGATCATGGAGTCCAATCTTTATCCCAGGACTGGTAAGACCACCACTGAACCATGTCAGTGTTTCAGTTTGAATAGTTTCTGGTCAGCTTGGAGAAACCGTGGCAGGTCTCCCAGCACAGCTCCCACCAGAAGCTGCTGGAACCATCAACACAAGGAGCCCCTTCCCTCCTTTCCATTACAGTTTTTAGTGTCTATGCATCAAGTCATCCAGAACAGAGTTTTCCAGATCTGGCTGGTTGATCAGTAGCTGATACGGCCTTTCTAAGATTCCCAGGCACAATGGCTGACACCAGAGCAGGAGCATGGCTGGGGTGTTTGGGGAGCTGTGGAGCAGGAGAGAAGGGAGCACAGCTGCCCTCTTTCAGTGTTAGCACCATGCACTGCTCTGTACTGCTCTGGTGCCAAAGTCTGTGCTCTGGAAAATGGCCCGAGGTGCTTTTTCTTAAGACAGTTTCACTTACATGCAATATAGCAGGGTTTCATTTCCCACATTTCACATTATTGAGCAATAATGTGGTTGGTTTCTGTCGGGAAAAAAATAAGAGTATTTAGACTGGGGGGCTTCCCAGTGGTGATAACGAACCCAATGAAGTTGCTGAATTTCATCTTAATTTTTTACCAGCTCAGACAGGGACATGGATAGACAACAGCCACGTCACCAAGCTGGGTCTCCTGCTGTGGGAGAAGGACATGAGGAAGAGAGCAGGATGTGGAGGGCTGAGCACACAGGTCCTCCCACCATACAGAGCAGCAACCAGGTCATCTGCTTCTCCCCTGAAATCCACCAAGTGTTCACCCTGAGATTAATGCTGCTCTAAGGGTTTACTGAAGGACAGAAATGAAGGACTGATGCTGTCACTCTTGTAACAGACATAGCTTCTGGATGTGGAGTACATTCAAAAGCTTCTGCATGGACAGCTGTAAAAGACTACTAACATATATTCAGATACCTTCCCAGCTCCATGAATGACCAAAGCAAGCAAGGCTGCTTGAACCAACATCTCTTCTGCAACAGATATGGTCCCTTCCAGTGGACCCTGATGAAGAGCCAACAAACTAAGATTGCACAGGTGAAGGAGAGCAAATCTCTCACCCATGCAAGTCACGTCGATTCTATGCAGAAAGCAAGCAATAGCTAGAATACGAAGCATGCATGAAAAACGTTTTATATCAATGCTTTTTATTTCTCTAAACAATGGTAGCTTTTTAAGCCCTGGTGTAGACACGTATATGTGGCCTGTCAACAGATTAATTTTTTTAGAGAATTTCTCCAAGTTTTCTTTTTCATTTCTATCACTTCCTCACTCCTTTTGGGAATCCATTCATTTTGTTGTAGTCCAACAAAGAAAAGCTCCATAATACTCAAAAGAGATGACTCTCTTGTGCAAAATCAACAGCAGCCCTAAGTGGCATTTGACTTTGTGCCCTTTCCCCAACAGTGACCACTAGTGGAGGCTTAAGTAAAACAAGTAAAAATAGAGCAATTAACATATTTATCCCATTAACTGAGCTTCTATTAAGGCTTCTTTGGGGGTTGGGGGGGAGGGAGGAATGCATTCTTCATGTGATAGAGATGGCAATTCATATGTTCCTTAATAGGCACCAGTTGATAATAAATCCCTAAATTTATCTAATTCCTTTCTTCACCATCGTACCATGTTGACTTATTTTTTATAAATGTGTTATTTATTCAATGATTGAATGATTGAATTAATGATGGATTTAAACTAGAAGAGGGCAGATGTATATTAGGAAAAAGCTCTTTACTGTGAGGGTGCTGAGGCGCTGGCACAGGGTGCCCAGAGAAGCTGTGGCTGCCCCATCCCTGGCAGTGTTCAAGGCCAGGCTGGACAGGGCTTGGAGCAACCTGGTCTGGTGAAGGCGTCCGTGCTGGTGGTTTGTAACTGCATGATCTTTGCAGACCCCTTTCTACTCAAGCCCCTCCGTAAGTCAAGATGGTGCCTATTTACTTACTAATTAGTTCCCATGTTTAACTACATCATTAATAAGTGGTTTATCCACTCCAGCTCCTCTGCTCCCAAGCCTGCAGCGGTGAGGGGCGGGCTGGGCAGGCGGGGCCACGCCTCCTCGCGTGCCTTCCCGCCCGTCACGTGCGTTAGCGACAGCCGCCGGCGGCGCCGATTGGCGGAGGGGCGGAGAGGGGCGTGGCCAGCGCGGCCGGTCCGTCAGCTGCGCGCCGCGGCTCTCACAACAAAGGGCTCCGCGGGGCGCGCAGTGCGGGTGGGACGTACTGGAGCGGCGCGGTCCAGGTGGGTTTGGCTCTGAGGGGCCGGGGCGAAGGCCGGGCACGGTGCCGGTGTCCCGGCTTATCACAGCGGGGTGAGGCAGTGTCCTGTGCTCTGAGCGCCCGGGAGCGGCGGGGGAGGGCAGCAGCGGCGTGGTTCCCGTCTGCGCGCCTTCCATCCTGGCTTATCTCCGCTCTGGCAGCGCGGAAGCCGGGAGCGTTTCCCCGTTTTCCTAGCCGGTAATCGCGTCCCCCCGCCCAGCGGCGGGGCTGGGCTCTGGAGCTCGGGCGGGTGACCCGTTGGCTCCGCCGAAAGCGGCTTGTGGGAGCCTCCTGGCGGCATGAACCGGCTGTGGGGAAGGCACCGGGAGGTCCGGCAGCCAGGAACTGCGGCGGAGGCTTCAGGGAGTGTCTTATTTTCGTTTCTTTTTCGCTTGGCATGCGCCCCATCTCCTCTGCTGGGGCAGAAGGAAAAAAGTGGTTTTGAGTGTTTTTTTCAGTGCAACGTTCTATTGACGCGCATTGGATGCGTTACCTCTAGCATCCCTTTCATGCCGACTGTGGCTGAGTCAGCTGTTTCTGGTCCCGTCTTTTCTTGCAGCTGATCGTTCCTGTCTAACAGCCAGTGTTCCTCTCTAGGCCTCTGCCTTGTTTGCCTCCCCTTGATAACAGTGTTCCTGCTTGGTCCTCGTCTGGCTCGTGCAATAGCATGCAAGTGTGGCAGTGCTAAGGGCACTTGTCCAAAAGGATGTGGGAACATCAACCAGTTTCTAAATGATTCAGATGGGTTTTATGGATCCTCCTTGGAGTGGGAGAAGGAGGAAATTGAACAAACTGCTTGTGATCTACAGAAAGACATTTATGGTTCAAGCTGTGGTTTGTTTAGCTTATGTTCTCAGGAACAATTCCACTATAGGGAATTGTGGCATAGGAACAGCGGTCTCTCACTTGGTAGGGGTTAATTATTTCATGTTGTTATGATGCCTGTGGAGCCTTAATATAGGAGTGTGAGCTCTTGTCTTGCTCCACTCTATGCACGGAACAAAAAGGCAGCTTCTGCCTGAAGGTGATTTCCAGCCTTGGCCTAAGAAAGAGGCATCGCCAGCACTGGTCAAGCAGTTACACCGTGGCTTGCTAGTCAGCCTAAAGAAGAACTGAACTTGTTTATTCCTGGGCATAGTGCCAAAAGAGACATAGGGATAGATGTGGAAAATAACTGTAAAGCTGTAGGCTTTAAGCTTCCACTTAGTTTGTATCCTTATCCATGGCAAATTCTGACTGTAACTGAGGCTCTCAAGCCTTCTCAAGAAGATGCTTGGGAGCACTGTGGGCATTTGGCATTTCCTTGGGTAACCCACCAAGGTTAAGGGCTTAGCAACCTTAATGGTTAAAAGCATTTCCTGCTAGTAACCACTGAAAATTGGGTTCCACTGCAGCTAAAAGCCACTTCTGCTTGCTGTGAGTGTAGAAGAAGGGAATAAATGTTTGCCTCTTTCTTCACATAATTGACTATTGTCAATTTTTCTTTCTCTTTTTTGAGCCTGTTTTTTGAACTTTATCATTTTTCTTTACACTTCTGATCTCTCTTGTGGCTGTCCTAGAGAGCCCAGATGGCTCACGTTCAAGTGTGGTCCTGAAAAGGCAGCCTTTAATCTCTACTGCATCTGAGCCAGTTGTTCCTAGTCTTGTATGATCCTGTTGAAGAGCATAACTTCCTGAGTTACACTGTACCTTTTCGCATTGCTTCTGAAGACTACTCTAAATGCTACCCCTATCCTTTTGTGCTGTTTGGATGAGGAGGTAGCTTGTAAATGTCTACAGGAGCGGTATACTATGTGGAGCAGGTGCTTGTCTTTGCATTGAACAAGTAGGTAATGGGGTCTAGGTGTCCTGGGGTATCGTTATGTAGGAGGTCTGGTGTGGCCTGAGAGTTATAGGATGAAGCAGGGTGTACTGGCCTTAAATAATACTCTTTATGAGTTGTATCTTAGCTGGGTTTTTCTAGTATAGTGTGTCTTACTCCTTTTCTGAGTGCAGACATTCATGCCCTCTTGCATGTGTATCTTCTTCCCTATTTAATTATTAAGCAGGTATTTAACGTGTAATAATTCTGCCATGCTGTGATAATTCAAATACTGCTATAGTGGAATTGTAGTTAAATCAATGAATATTTTTCATGTGCGGTGTTTACTTTTTCAGCTACTTTAATGGCTTCTGTTTATTGGCTCATGCATAAATATTCAAAGGCTGTAAGCCTGCAGATCTGCATGCTTGAATATTCAGCTTCTTGTACTGATGGGATTTTTCATCTTAACTGCCAAATGTAGAGTTCAGGCTTATGGTGACTAATTACATGTAGGTAATTAAGTATATGAGTTATTTTTCGTTGTTATTTAGGCTTACCATACATGACTAGTGGGGCACTTGCAGTGAAAATGATCGCACTGGTAACTACATGGTGTACTTTGAACAGTACAGTACTCAGTGAAGGTGGGACGCCTTCCTACTGTGTTAACTTGTAGGCAGTGTCCCTCAGCTGTGTGAGATGGGAGAGAAGAAACACTGCCTTGGCACCCCTGGGAGCCTTCACAGGAGTCCCTGGACAATGTGTCAATGGAAGAGATGCGTTGTCTAGAGAAGAGAGCAGGTGCCCTTTGCATCTCTGAAGATC
>JBCJKH010070879.1:1578-15687 GCA_039877255.1 Loriculus beryllinus
AGAAGACCCAAGGGGACTAGGGCTGGAGCATGACCTAATACTTTTTAATTGCTGAGGCAACAAAGGCTAAATGGCTTTGCATTCTTATTAGGTAAAAACAGTGTAGTGAGCCAGCCACAGAATGAGAAAATAAAAACACAGGATAACTACAGAGAAATTAGAAAACCACAGCTATTTTTTGTTACCAAAGGCTGAGAAAACAAAACACATTAAAGAAAATAAATATTGCATTCTGCAGTAAGAATCAGAAGTTTAAGAAGTTTAAGAAATAAGCTAGAACACCAGAAAACAGGACTGTCATAAATCATTATTTCATATTCCCATAAAATTCCAAAGCCAAAGAACCAAGTTTTCAAAAGTGGGTATCAATCTGAGCAGTATTCACAGTGGAGGTTTGTGACTCCAGACTCCCAAATTCCCTGTCTTGCATATATGTGTCCATAAAATTCTGAGCACAAATGGTATGTAAGTGTGCACACACATGTGCACATACACAAAGGACCATTTCTGCATCTACTTTTAAGTCAGGGTCATCTGTAGACACAGGCAAAGTAATCGGTTTTCAAGAGCAGACGTCTGCTGGAGGTGATAAAAGGAAAAGCAGCACAGTAGGTCTGATTCCTATTGTTGGCTTTGGAAAGCTGAATACAGACGGTGCTACTGACAAGGATATATCTAGTGTAATTTTCTTTAAATCAAGTACTGTATAAAAATAATAACTTAAAAATATTGACTAGACAGTCCACTGTTAAGTCTTAGTCCTATACCAATTTGCCTGAATTCCTTAATGAGAAACCTGCTTCCTTTCTCTTTTGTTCCTCCAGAATTACCTACTAATGAGATCAGTTCCTTACAATCAGAAAATCTGTCAAATAAAAAGATATTGACTGGCGATATATGTGATCACACCCCTATTATGAAATATCACTTCAGAGGTAATTGGACTCAGTATAAGCTCAGCATGGCTCCTGGGGGTAACAACTTCCATGTCTCTGGTGAAGAGACATCCAGGATCCATGCAACTGACTGCTCTTTGGTCCCTCATTTCAAAGCAGGGTAGTGCTGAGGTCTGAAGCTGGTCGACAGTCTGCAGCACTGACAATAAACTAAGGCTGAGAAGGCACTTTCCATCACTTGTGTGCTGCAGTAATGGCCTCCTGTGAAACAAGAATCTGAAAGAAAACGTGATGACAGAAGCTGATTTATGCTCACAGCTTATTTTTGGTAGAATAAAAATGAGCTGGCAGACTCAGAGACGCTGAAATTCCCTACTTATTTTCCTCAAAACTTTAAATTTCATTCTCTTTCTCACTGCCACAGCTTTTTTACTCAAAGTGGGACACTGTGTATCCCAGTAAGTTCTAGACTTCTTAACAGACAGCATAGCTGGTGAGGAAAGAAAGAAGGAAGAAGGCATCTTTCACTTATTTTGCTGTTAGAGGCAAACAGCTCCCTATATACTGAACAAGCCACTGGAGTAGTGCCAGTTCCTTTCTGACAAGGAATTACAAAACCATAGAGCAAAACACAGATAAATTAGACTATAAGGCTCCAAGCCTGACCAGTGTCAGAGTGCTGCAGTGGGACTGAATTTGAATTGGGCAGGGAAGTCAAGCTCAGATACAGCTAGCCCTGGTGTTCAGGTGCCACTAAAGCTCCCAGCTTTACTAGTCAGGCCTATTTACAGAGATAACGTTCTAGCTATCTCTGCCTGCCCTCTAAAACTACAAAATGTACAGAAATGGACATGATATGTACCTTGAAGTCCTCTCAAAGAAAAGGTCATCATTACCACTTCACTACAGCCTTCTGTAAAGTTCTGCTTATTCTCGACCTTGCACTAATTCAAGCCTGCTACAAATACATGGATGTCTGTGTAGGTATCTCTAATGAAACTGCAAGAAAGTGTTCAAAATCAGACCAAAATTGTTCATCATAACCTGCAGGGAGCCTGTAACGTGCTCTTAAAAAAAATCCAAAACACGTTTCTTAATTGTGATAGGACACAACGAATGAAGTACACTGTAGTAAATCACATCGGTTTATGTTCAACTTTCAAGCCAACACAAAGCAGCAGTAAACCTGTTCAGAAGCATGACTCAAACACCAGCGAGGAGCTTTTTCTCACTGCTTATTCTAAAGCACACAAGAAAATGCTGAAAGAATGATCTTCCCCATCCACAAGGTATAAACCCCTAGCTACACATACCAAAATGACTGGGAATTTACTTCTTCACATTGTCCCTACAGTCAACACTTCAGAGTTTAAACATTACAATGAAAAAAAAGTTCAAATAACCTATTAGAATTTTGCAGAGCTGTATTAAAAAAAATCCTCATCCTTACCACCCTAGTGTTTTCCAAGTTCAAGGGGCCAGGAGTGCTACAGGGGACCTCAAGGCAGCACAGAGGACAGAAATGATCCCCATGGGTTACCCCAGGGAAGTCATCCCAGCTAAGAGAAGGAAGGAAGGAGCACTTTGCCAAAGCCAGGCTCCCCACGTCCATAGGCGTGAAGGATCTGAAAAGCATGAACAGTAAGCTGAGAAGAGACAAGAGAACATGACTGGAGAAGAGAAAGTGCAATGTCTGCATTCAGTGACTGACAGAGGGATGCACACAGAGAGGGATGAGGGCAATTTCCAAAAATTTTCTTCTAAGATCCATAGCATTACCTAAAAATGAACCTAGCCCAGCTGATTCAAGCTTCAGACTTAGTAAACCCTTGATAACACAAAAACCATAGAAGTTTTGTATTAGTACCAGAAACATACAATGGCAGAGTGCTAATACAGCAATTGACCATTAAAAGCAATATTTCAAGCAGAAAAACATTTTTCTGCTCCCCCAGGAGTTAATTTTCCCCTGGTCTTTAATACTCTGTGGCTATTTTTACCTGCAAAGACACTTTATTTAACAGAAAAATTACAGATTTTAGAAAAATGAAAGGTATATTTGGTCCATTTTTCTCCCTCAGTGTCCCTCCACAATCATGAGTGCCCATTGTACTAGTGCCATCAGGTTTTGGTCTGAATCTAGCTCTAGAATGCAATCAGAGACAACATTTCTACCACTTCTTTTATTTATCCAGTAGATCCCACTGCTAGCAACGCCACATACTTTGTGACTGCAAACCTATGAACTGCATATAAACCTCACATTAGTACCTGAATGTTTTGGAGAACTGCAAAATTGGGCTTTCACATTCTGCTTCATACCTCATCTAACAAAATGAATGCTCCCTTGCATGGAAAGATACTTGGGCTCAGGGCATTAGTCTCCCTCTCAAATACATTTTGGGTGTAGCTGTAAAGCATTATGAACTAAACCTAAGTAGGCCTGGTAGGGCACACGTCCTCAAACAGCTGCCCTTTCTGATCTGCAGGAACTCACCAGAGCAGGTACAGGAAACTCATACAGAGCCAGTGCTCCTTATTCTACCAGTAGTTTAACTTCTACTAACAGCACAGACCTATTTGCATACAACCTCTGAAATATCTGAAGATTAGTCTAGGCTTTCTCAGAACCTTGAACTTTCAAAAGCACTTCTTACCAATAAATCTTCATAGCCAATGTTATTAATTACTCTTAGCATTGTTCTGATTTGTTGTGCCCAGTCCTTTGCTTTTGCAGCTTCCACTAGAATTACAATGGATCATATTTATAATTTGTTTCCATTGGTTTAGCATGTTTGTGTTTCTTCCTCTTCTAATTTTGGTTGTTCTAGTTGTGCAACGTTTCAGATTATACATCAGCTCTCCTGGGTTTTATCTCTGTAAGATTTGGTCTTGAGCTAAAAGGCATAATAAGCATAAAGGATTTTATTTTTTTTTTTCCTAACTATTGGTAATAAAACCATTTCATTTTTTTCAACAGACATAATGGTACAGCTCTAGGGAATAACATGGGGTAACAATTACATTAAATTGTTAAAAGTACCCTTTTAAATCTGTCTCAAGATCAGTAAACTATAACTTATTTTTTTCCCAGACTATTAACTTTATCAGAACAGTAATATAACTAACTTTAATTAACACCTCATTATGATGGCAACTTGTAACTTATGGAGACACACTGTGTGTATAAGCATGCCCATTTTTCCCCTCCACAATTAATGCGTGTGAGAGACAGTTTGGGGAATCTACCTATGTACAATTCATGAATTTTAATGTGGTTTTATGAACCACCTCTGTTTTCAAACCTTTTACTGTGTTTTGCCTGCTACTCCACGTGCTTTGGAGAAAGGAGAAGAATGTTGGAAGATCTTTCTCAGAAACCTCTGATTATTAGAGACTATCACTATCTGAACCAATCCTACCTGGGGAAAACAACTAGTAACGTCCTTGAAAAAGCTGTTTTTCTCTAACCTCTCTGGAGGGAGCTGAAACAATCAAATTGCCTCAGAAACAGAACAAGGGCTCAGGTGTCAGGCTTGGAGACCACACAGCTGAAAAGAGATGGAGGGAGGCGAGAGGGAGCAGGAAGGAGGCCAATACTTGAACAAACAAGGGGAAGTTGAGCAACAAGGGGGAAATGGAAAGGTGACTTGCCTGCAACAACAGGTGAGGAAGAAAGAAGCTGTCTGCAAACACTCAAATGTGCAATTCAGACAAGAAGCTACACAAAAGGGAACCTGAATCCTGTAAAACTTATGCCTAATTTCAGTTACTATTCCCCAGTGAATGGGACTCTGAGACAGGTGTTTTTTATTGCTTTGTGCACAGCTTTTGCAGTAGCTCAATAAAACCTGCATGGTTTGGGAACCTTCACAGAGCCTCTTTTTGTCTCCTCTTCTATGTACTGAACTCAGGAGCTGGCATATTCACCAAAGGAGCTGTGGGACACACTGCTATCTGCACTAGGCTGGGGAGGTAGCAAGGCAGCTGTTTCATAGATCTATTTGCATGTATAGACAGTGAACAGAGAGGACCCTGCCTAAGTAGCATGCCAGGAAGCCTGGGGAAATAGAATGGTAGGGTTTATGCAGGCTTGAAGCAGTGAACACACTTATCTGGTGTGGTGAGACCAACCAGGACCTGCCTGGCTCCTGCCCCCCTGTGAAAGTTCTGCTGGAACCTTTCCCCTCTGGGAAATGGCTGCATAGCAAAACTCTTCAGCAGAGCCTGGGATATAACACTGGGAAATCTATTTAATAGTAAAGCCCTCAAAAGATCACTTCTAGCAGTTCAATTTCTGAACTTGTAATTGCCTCAAAATGCCACTAAACTACTCTGTTATAAAAGACAGTATTTTAAGAGACAAAAATGAAGGAGTAGAAAGCATCTTACAGATGTATATCAAATAATTACCAGTGAGATCCAGGCACTTAAACCCAGGCACGAATCTCAGGAAACAATGGGGAAATCCACCTCAACAATAGCTGATCTTCAGCCCTGTAGCTGCAGCAGAATGTGGTCAGGACTATATCTCCAGGACTCGTACTGGACCTGCAGCACTGAAATACGAGGAATGTCAAAATGTTGCATCCCCATGCTCAGCCTACAAACACTATGACTGTTGACAGCTGTGGCACAAGGATTTCACACTTTCAGTGCTGCCAGGCAGTAAAAGCACTTAATTCCATTGCTTTTCCAGCAAGCATCTAGACAGCATATAGCACAGATTTCAACCCATGCTGGCAAACAGTAGATGTTTCTTGGTGTCACATACATAGGCATCTGAAACACATGCCGGCAATCCGTAACTTGAAATACACAGTCTAGTGCAATAACCAGGCAACCATGGTAACAAGGATCAAGCCAACTCGTCTCCTCATTCCCAGGAAGTGTATCCTTCAAATAACCAGAACAAGGTGCCTAGAGCTTTGGTCCCAGAGGTACTCAAAGAGATACATTAATTACTATATCTGCTTACTACTTCACATTCCCAAAACGGGACATCCTGCATCTTGCTGCTGCTTTTTGTTCAGCTTCTAAGTGACTGGGAAGTGGGGTGTGGGGGGGGGTGTATCAGAGGACATGACCACATGAAACAAACTGCACAACCCTAAAGTTCCCTAAATTGGACAAGTCCCAGGTGGAGCACATCCACATGGATACTGTCCCACCAACACCTGCTTACAGCTCCAGGACCAGCTCATTCAGGTCAGCCTGCACAATACTCCACAGCACAGGAATATCCACAGTGTTTCCACCATATAAACACCAAAAAAATCCCACAAACCCCCAAATTATCTACTTCTTTAATACTGCACTAAAACTTAGAATGCTGCAAACCTACAGGACAGTGCATTTAAGTAATAAGTGTTTCAAAGAATATTGGTCAATGTCCAGTTAAGATAGATAATTCATGAAGAGGTATAATCTATATCTGCAGTCTCAGCAAAGACCACCATAGGGTACAAATCACAGACAGAAGAATGCTTTATTATTAGCTCAAGTTCTTCCAGAAAATTATAGCACTCTCCAAACAGTTCTGGTGTCATTCACAGCACAAAGGGCTGGACCAAACACAGTGAAATAGCCTTTGATGCAAACAAAACAGGCTACTTTGTCCCCAGAGACTGTTTTTATATCAAGAGAGACAGTTTATTGAAGGAACCTGTAATTGGCTCCCACAATGGGGTATGAGTGAAGCAACCTGGGCTGAAGAAAACATAATGTAGCTCTTTCAGGACATGATGAGTTGACAGGGGTTTTCACAAGAATAGAAGGATGAAAAGCTAGAAGAGGAGCCTGAATGTCTTAACAGTCCATCCCAAATCTCATTTTGGCCAGGAATATCTATTCCAAAGCAAAACTAATTTTCTGGATTGTAGTGCACTTAAAGAAAATATAGCCCAGTTTTTTCAATCACAGCAGATTAATTTTCTTCATACTTTTATTAGCTTGGCATTTCATTTCATTGAAATGCTATAGGCCCTCCATATAAAATCTGTCTTATAATGCAATTCTCAACTAAACAGACTTCTAAGTGCTGCTTGCCTTTGAGTTTGTCCCTGTGGGGCACTGAAGGAGGAAAGAAGTGTGTGAAGGAGAGGTTCATATTGAAAATATTCTCTGAAGTAATTCAGTAACCACAGATCTACACTGCTTCAGAGCCTCCTGTAGCTTGGCTGTGTGTTAAGAGTTTCTTAAATCTGGGTACCATGTTAGAATAAGCACTTGTTTCAGCTTTTCATAACATGCTCATCTACACCATAACTAGCATACAAATAGAGGCCATTGATTTAAGTGCTAACTGTTATTTGAAGATCCCAGGTTGCAATCCAGCAAGAGGAACATTTGATACACAATGTCAATATCTCTCCAGCCTGCTCTTCTGTCCATCTGTGAGTATTCTCACAGGATGCCCGCTCTCAGGCTGTAACAGCAAATTGGCTGAGGAACAAAAGGCCTTCAGGAACTTATAAAAATAAGTTCCTGAAAATAAACCCAAGAAAACCTATTTTCCAGCCTTGCCCCTTGATAGCAGTCCTTACACTCACTGCTTTACCCTTTTGCGAACTTACACCAGGGTTTGGGTTTTAAGTTAAAATTGCCAGTGGAGGCATAGCCCTGGGATACATACAGACAGCTGGCTTGGCTATGTGAGGGCAGCAGGGATCATTCTGCAGCCATTAAAAAAGCATTGCCAGAGAGAGCAGCATCTTAAATGACACCTGTTGGCACTTTATGTGCCACAGAACAATACATGCATAAGATGACAAATACCCTGTGCAGTTTGGGTTGTCTCCAAAGATTTTACTACAGCATTTGTCAGGGAAATGCTATTTAGTGCTTGTTGAATGTTGCACTGCAACAGAAAAATCCCTCTCATTAGCAACTATTTGGAAACAAGATCAGTGCCACCAGCAGACCAGCAGAACTGCAAAAAAACACACCAACTCTGCTTTAAGCACTGCTTTAAACAGGATGGGCAGCAAAACTGAGCTTCTGAAGTCAGTGAACTGTGTCACTGAAATGATGAGTGAGGCAACAGGAGCCCTTTTGTATCTAACAAAATAAAAATGTACTTCCCTATTTGGGATCATCACTGGCCTCTGCTCTCCTAGTCCCCTCCAGCATTTATCCAGGCATGACAGAACCATAGGGGATGGAACAGGCCAATGTTCTTCTCTTCCCTTAAGAGGAGCAGGGAATAAATAATTTTTCTCACTGCTAACATGTTTTGTTAAAGATAACTTACTCCCCCCTCTTGGTTTCTCTAAATGACATTTCTCCTTTCCTATCATTTCCTCTAAGCAGTAAGAAAGCATACCCTGGAGAAGTGGACAGGAGAGCAGCTGCTAGTGAGATGCATTAAGGCATCTACCATACAATTTTACCATGCAAAAATACATCTGGGGATCTAATTTATAAACTTCTTTAAAAAGAAGAATGCTCTTAAGAAAAAAAAGCTGGTTGGGATCTACCTGATTCTCAGTACTGTAAGGCACAACTTTTTAAAACAAGTATTTCCAAATTTCTTATGCTGGACTGAACTTGCTAAGAACAAAAAAATCCAACCAACCATCAAAAAACCCAACTCTTAGCCAAGTGCTGCCAGCAGCAGTTATTTAAGCAGTTCAGATATCTGGCAGTTCTTCTTATGATTTGTGCAGTCATGGTTTAAGTCTTAATCAGACACCTAGAGAGACTTAACTACCCTCACAAAGAGTCTTTACCAGCAACAGTCCCTCAAATTCCAAGGGAAAAAAGCAAAAAATGGCTTTTTAGTTGGAGCAGAAAGAAGCCGAGTGGGAAACAAAATAAACTTGGAAAAGCCAATGAGTGATAAAATAATATGATCTAGGTAAGGCACTCCCATCCGCATGATCTCTTGACAATGTGTCAAACCTCAGCCTTTCTCTCACAGCTGTGGCTGGCTATTGAACCAGCATTTCAGTACAGCCGTATCCTTCATTCTGTGCTGTCGCAGTTTGCTGTTCAGGTTCAGCTCCTGGTGCTAAGAGATTAATGGCTCTGAATGTAGTGCTTAAGGTTATCCCAGCTGCAGTGCACATGCTTTTATTTGCTGATAAGTAAAAAAAGGAGTCCCTCACTGGAGGTCACCTCTTGATTCAATCACTGCCTCCCAGAGCTTCAACACAAGCTATCTGTTTCCTGACAACCCTCTCAAAAGCGCAGAAGCTCAGAGCTGAATGTGCAAGGAGGAAACAACAGGTGTATGAAAACACTTAAAACAGTTCCTTAACAGTGATGCAGACCCAAGGCAAAGAAAAAAGCAAGAGCTGCTTTTTCTTTTCTTCACTTAACTTGCTTTGCCATGGAAATCAGAACAATGAAATATTTGCTTTTGTCTATTTCTTCTTCTAAGTTTTTTGCCCCTTTTCTTTCTCCTGTCCCTACCCACAGTAACTTCAGAACCTAAAATTATAATTACAGCATAGTTGAGGTCTCTGAGGTTCCTACAGACTTCTTTAAAAAAGGCACCTGCGGGGAGCAGAAATATCCTACAAGCAAGGGAAACGCAGCAATGGAAACTTGTACTGTTTAAGGCACCAGAAAATCCACAGAGGAAGAAGCTCTTAGCTATAGTGGCTAAAGTTTATAGTCATAGATCAGGAAACTGTAGGAAATCAAAACCCTCTTGGTTCTGGTGCTATAGGCATATTTTATTGTGCTTTTCAATGGCTTACTCTGAGCACACATAGGACAGCAGCACTTCCTCAATAAGGAGAAATACTATTTCTGAACCAAGTCTGACATGTGAATGTGTGCAAGGAAGAGAAATTGCATAGGTGCCAGCAAGTATAACCTTCCCTCCATTTCCTTTGTGTCATGGAGCTACAAAGCTCCCCTGGGTCCTCCTCCTCCCTGCTCTCTAACAAATGCTGTTGAGCTTCAGACCACAAACCACATTCTGGAGGAAAATACTCTTTTTAATTAGCTACTTCACTGAAAAAAATGAGGCATAAATGCACCAAAATAGAAAGGAATGTGCCAACTTGAGAAGCACAAATAGCTACAGAGGAGTTCATACTAAAAGGAGAGCCAGACAGAGACAGGGAAACAGTGCAGTTCAGAAAGCATCAGTGACCACTATTCATAAATGATAATGATGCAACAGATCTCCAGGATCCTCCACTGACCTAGTGAGGCAAAATGGAAGACTTGTCCGTGTGTCCTGTATAGGATAGAGATGCCACACACAGAATTAAGCACAGAACATGGATGTTGACTGTGCTGGTCACAAATTTTAAGAGCCAGACTGTGAACAGGCATCTCAGCAGAACAAGAGAGGACAACCCATTAAGAAGAAATACAACTTCTTCAGGGTGACAAGTCAGCACAGGATTTCTATTTTGAGCCCCACAGTCAGCTATGCAATATATCATGATTACCACCTAAGTTGTAACAGTCTTGGGTGAGGGAGCACTGGTTTGGCTAAACCTCAGGGAAATGACATTGTGAGAAGCAGTGCTTAATGGGGGTCTGAATAAGGTTTATGCTTCATCAAGGGCCCACAGCCATAAACCATGTCTAGCTGTTATGATTTGTGTTGGTTATCTTTTTTTTTTCCCCTGGAACAGAGCCCTTAGATATACTTCTGCAGCACACCATGAGTCAGAAGAGATACATCAGAATTTTTGCAGTAAAAACTTACTAAAAACATGCAAAAGAAAAGAAAAAAAATGAACACAGACAGCATTCTCAGACCCTGATAAATAAATAATAAATAAATAAATAAATAAATAAATCTCTTTCTCAACATTTGCTTTGGCAATCTTACAGTATAGCATGCCAGACCAGTACCTCCTAGTAATCTGTTAGAATATTTTTGTGCTTATGATATTTTAAAGGCATTGGTATTTTGAGGGTGTTGGGAAGGCTGAGGGAACCAAGAAGAAGAAATGACTATGGGTATCAGCACCAGCGTGAAGTGCCATGGTGTGGTGAGGAGGTTTGGGCTGGCACCAGACATGAACAGACTGCCAGCTTCCATGCGTTGGAACAGCTAAACCCTTTCCAGCTACTTTAATTGGGACAAACAGGAAATGTGCGGCCTGGTAGTGAGTGCTGAGGTGTTGTCTCCACTGCTTTCCTGAGAGTTCCACTGTGGTTTTCCACCCCACATCCTACTGCAATTTTCAATCCTTCCTACAAAGCACTGTAACTCAAATACTAAATCATTTTACAACCAGATGTAACCCAGTCTGGGAAGGGTAACCACAAGCAGCAGTTTCCCTGAGCAAAAATGTTCAGCTGCATTCATTGTAAAGCAAAAAGAAACCTTTCTGATCGTCTGTGCCAGGGCTGCACAGCCAGAATAGTAGAACTCAGCTTCACACCCACAGAGCCTCCTTCAAAGACTGACGCTGAAATCCTAGTGAGATGTGCCAGTGTCTATCTCCTATCTCTCCTACACAGGGAAAGAGGGTCTCTTTGGCTGTCTGACAGTTGAAAAGATCCTGATGCTTACTTTCCAGCCGTTTGACAGATGTATGAGAGAGGCTGTCAACTCATTTTCCATAAAGAAATTAAAAGTCTAGCATCTTGCAGCACACATGGAGCATGAACAACACACTGAACCCCCACATCCTTTTTAAAAAAACCTATGTACTAATTCCACCAGTATGAACCTGCCAGATCTAGCCAAAATGTGGACTGCCCAGGTATTTTCTATGATGCCAAATGAATGAATTATTCTACTTAGTGCAATACCTCATCTTGATATTTCACTGCATTAGTCCATTACATTTTGTGCCTCTGCATTTAGGACTTAGAGAAAGTAACTATCACTGCATCTCAACCATATTAATACTACACAGAAGTGAGGACACTTCACTTGATAGAAAAAAAACCAGCCTTTTAAGCTGTTCCACAAGGGAGAGGAATGCATTTGTACTTCTCTTGGTCAAAGCATAAGCTCGCCATTTGATTGTAACTTGCATGATAGCAATCTGCTAATATTTTGTATAAAGGTCCTTGAGGAATCACAGAAAAAAACAGCACAAAGAAAAGAACAACATAATGCAAACTTGAAGACATCTGGTGAATACTCAACTAGCAGGAGAAGTGAAAATGATTAATGGTCTGGTATCAGCACAACAACACAGCCAAAGTAGAATAGGTGGGATTTAGAAAGCAGGGCCATTAACACACAAGGCGAAATGACCATGCAAACACTGTTTGCTGAGAGACAAGGTAGCAGGAAACAAAACAAAGTTACTGTTGCCTGTAACACCTGGTACTAAAAAGCCAGGGCAGCAGACAACATGTAGATGAGAGAGCAAACCATGGTCATTATTCCTCCCCTCTCATGAAAATGCAGCAGGGTTAATTTCATTCTGGAATAAAAACTGCATACCATTGAAGGTGCATTACAGGATCAGCTCAATATCAAACCTACCATCTTTTTCCTAAGCACTTGGCAATAGAAAAATAAAAAGATCACATGAGATTTTGCTAATTATTGAATGGTTTGCTAATTATTGAGTGGTTTGGGTTTTGTTGGGGTTTTTTTCCTCAAATGGGCACTGAAATAAGGGAACAAACATTTCAAGTATAACCTTGCTAATAAATAAAAGCTTTTGTTCCTTCTAAAAATTATAGAATCTAGATGAGGGGCCATGAACTCAGACAAATTCTGAAATTGGGCTCATACACTGAGCAAAATTCAGATCTGGAACACAAGATGAGATGCTGCCTCAATTGGGTCATTTCACGTTCTTCTAAAATGCACACCTCATGAGTTTTCCATGAGGTGAGTTCAAACAGCCAGAGGCAACAAAATCTAATTCACTTAAATAATTAAACAGCATCCTTCTAGCTCTCATTTAGAAGAAAACCTTCTAAATGCAAAACAAGCACAACTAATGTAGCTACACTTTACTATGCTGGCAGCCAGACTCAACATGATTCACAGTGGGCTTCAACTTCTTTTGGTGGCAAAGGTACTTAATGAAGATTTAGACAAAGGAAATAAGACTACATGACAATGCAAACAGTGGAGAAGCTGCCCTTTTACACATTAATTTCACATCTCTTCCACCAGAATTCTCCATGAAATATTTTATCTGATGGCGCCATACACTTCTCAGACTGCTGCTGAGCTCCTCTTGGATGTTACAGATACCATGGTTGCTGCACCAAAGGTAAGTTTCCTGCAGAACACTCAGGACTCTTGAAGAGGTGACACATAAACTTTAACACAAAGGGACTTACATTATTTAAAATTACATCTTCTTTGTTACAGATGTACATACAGCAATCTACAATACAGCCTGTTTTCAACAACCTGTTCTGTCTCTTGCTATTGTCTATGCTACATTAAAAGACAAAAAAAAAAATTAAAATAAAGTTGTTTTTAAAGTGTAAATTATTGACCATCAACAGCAATAGTCTTGTAACCATCACAGGGATTTTGTCATCTCAAAAGCTTTTAAAACGCTTTTGTAATACAGGCACTGTGGAAAGAGTTGCTTTTCAAGTGAAACCTGGTAGCTTATCTTTTTCATTTCTTGTAATTCTGTTTTGGCCACACTGCTCAGCAGGCCTCTCTGCCACTGCAGGCAGTGCAGTGCACAGCAGCACTCCTGCTCAGTGACTGGAACAGCCATGATTACATTGCCTGCTTTTATGCTGCAAGCTCGTTAGATCTCTTAATGGTGAAAGACTTGTCTCTTTAAGACCTCTCCCTCCCTGACCTTCATTCAGCCCTGTATCTGACTCCAAGATCATGAGTCACAAGATCCACCACTAAAAGAAAGGATCTTTGAGTGAGACTGTACCCACACTGTGGGTATTTGCTGTTTACACGTCTACCCCACACTATTCAAAATAATTTTACCTCTAGTGCATAGAACCATAGACTAGTTAAGGTTGGAAAGGACCTTAAGATCATCTAGTTCCAACTCCCCGGCCATAGGCAGGGACACCTCACACTAAACCATGTCACACGCGAGGCTCTGTCCAGCCTGGCCTTGAACACAAACAAGGATGGAGCACTCACAACTTACTTGGGCAACCCATTCCAGTGCCTCACCACCCTAACAGTAAAGAATTTCTTCCTTATATCCAGTTGAAACTTCCCCTGTTTAAGTTTTAACCCATTACCCCTTGTCCTTTCACTACAGTCCCTAATGAAGAGTCTCTCCCCAGCATCCCTATAGGCCCCCTTCAGATACTGGAAGGCTGCTATGAG
>JBCJKH010070879.1:15787-40410 GCA_039877255.1 Loriculus beryllinus
GCTGCTATGAGGTCTCCACACAGCCTTCTCTTCTCCAGGCTGAACAGCCCCAACTTTCTCAGCCTGTCTTCATACAGTATGCATATTCATTTTATGTGAAGTCATAGGAACAAAGTGAGGTTATAGTAAGTTTCTCATTTCTATACTAAATCTATTTTACCCATAAAATATGCAAAAAACATATGCTGAAGCCTTTAAACCAACAGTTATCTAGGTTCAGACATTCTTGGCTTTTACCACAAAACTGAAGAACTCTTAAGAAAACCAATCTTCTCTTTTGTAGCTGCGCGTGATTCAGATCCTGAGTTTTCACAGACTCTTACACAGAACCTACAACAGAGGGAAGCTAAAAAGCAATGTAAAGAGCTGTTAGTGTGGTAAGCATCTCATTTGCTTTAGTCTCCTAGTCCATGTAATCCAAATGCTAAGAAGTACCTGCCTGAAAGTAAAGGCGCTGTTTCACACAGAACTGACAATTAATGCAATTTTTAGCCTGGGGTAAGGATCTGACAACACACTCCTTTTCCAAACAAGAAGGTGACCTGTGTCTGAGCATGTAGGAGCTAGTGGGGATCATGACACAGTTGACAAACTAACTGCCCTGTGCATAACAGCTGGTGGGCAGACCTCTCTGGCTCGTAGCACAAGGCTCCCCACCCTGACATTCAGCAATCCTCCCTCAGTGCACTCAGAGCCTGCTGAAGGCAAAAGCTGCTAACATAGCCCTCTATTCCCAGGTCTTCTGGCAACAATCTTGTTGATCCAGTGACATCATTTAATGCTAACAGACTGATTTTCCCACATGGGGAGTGCATACGCTAATTTCTGTTCTGTTTTTATAACCACTCAATCAGAAAAGGTCTTTCCTGTTTATATTTTATATGCTGTAATAGTAAACAGATGTTTCTTCAATACTGGCAAAGTTTCTTGCAGTCAGACTGTAATGGGGTCACAGAATAGTGTGACTACCTTTTATCAAGGGGATACTTTTCACTTGGGCTTAATTTAACCTTAATCCTACCTAAACCTTGTCTTGCTTCATAATTCTTATAGCTATAACTTATCTAGATTAGATATTTTGAGTCACAAAACCATGATTATGGAGAAGTTAACTGTTGATGACAGAAATTATGTATCATTTCCTTGTTTGTTTATCTTTTAAATCACTAAGATTTGAGGGAGAAATTTTCAAAGGCTCAAAAACCACAGAAGGCTTTCCTGCATAGAGAGATACTTGAAAACTGCTGCTGCTGCACTTTAAATTTAGCTTGTACGCTGACTCTCCCAGCTTTTGAATGGGCTTGGACTTGTGATCAATGATTTTGCTTTTAAAAATCTCACCACTACCATTTTTTGGAAGTCACTTTCCTGGTAGCTAAGGAGAATAGTTCAGTGGCTAGAGCTTGCTTGGGAATCTGGAGAACAGGTTCAGTGCCTGCCTCCTCCCCGATCTCTTATCTGATCTTCAGCTCGTTATTTGGGTCCTCCCTGTGAGGGTGGTATTTTTCAAACAGTGCTTCCAGGGGTGTGAATTTCAAGGGAGGATTTCTAATTACCTTGAGGAATGCGCAAGTGCAGTATAGATACACTAAAAGCTTATGGTTATAGTATAGCTTATATTGGTTCTTGGTTCCTAAATTAAAAACAACTTCACATTCATTGGCATAGAACTGTTTTAACATAGTATCCACCAAAGAAATCTGGTACAGGAGAGTCCTTACCCCCACTTTGCTTCGGTTTACATATATAAAATTGTGCTTTCCATCCCATAACGAGAGCCACAATATTGCATTGCAAAGCTTCTTACAACAATCCTGGCGTCAGGTATTGCCAGAATAATCCCTCCCCTTATCTACCCCTCGTTGTTCACTCCCACAACTAAGCTAGGTGCAGTCGGATGGCATTTCTGTAGTTCTGTTGTGAGCTGATCTGGCTTTGGAACATCTCTATATTTTTGACAGATTACTTTCAAGAGTAACCAGCTTCCAGAGCAGGTTCACAACCTGGCCACACTCTAGCTGAAAAGACACTTTAAAACAGAAGTATAAGTCTATCTGTCATGAGAGATATCAACATTTCAGCCAGTCTGCCACCCAAAATAACGTATCTGTGGGACCACATCCCCAAGTACTCAAGAAATGAGGGCCATACCAAGTAGTCTGTTGAGATACTAATTTTTTTCATGCTGAGAAACTTGAACTGCCGTAACAAAAGATTCAGCTGGACAGGGTGCTGAGCCATCTTGTCTAGACTGCTCTTGCCAAGAAAGGCTGAATCAGCTGATCCTCAAGGAGGATCCCTTCCAACCTGGCATGCTATGATTCTGTGAATGATTAGCTGTTCTTTCATATTTTTTTCTGAAACTAAGCATCATGTTCAAATAGGGATTGATTCAGAACTTCACCAGGTAGTTTCCAAAAAGCATTTTGGAATAACATCTGAATACCAAAGGCCAGAACTGGTATTGCTAGGTCTTAGAGTTAAACCAAGCTAATCTCAACACACTCATCAGGAAGTGATGAACCTCCCACTGGCATTCACAGCATGTGCAAGTTTCTTTATTTCTATGAAAATCTCCCATACAGAAAAGCATTTTACTGTTTTCCTTTTAGTCATTCCACTCCCACCACCAAGTTAAGTTAAGATTTAGACAGGCATTAACACTTAGTTGTGATGTTCTGCATGAACCAACTTACCCACATACAGCCTTTTTCTCCTTTTTTTCTTTATGGACAAAGGCATCTCCACATGAGATGTAGGCAATGCTTGCTTTGAATATAGGAACATAATATCCTCATTCTCCATTTTGCACTATACCAGAGAACTATATAAAGAGAATCTGTTATGGCACCTATTCCAGCTGTGCTCTTTCTGCAGTCCAGAGAAAGTCTACAGTGTGGTAACCCTCCCTGTGTCTCTGCTTCATTCCTACAAAGAGCTGACAAACATTTACATTTTTTATTTCACCAGTCTGGCAAGATGAAAAAACATTTTGCAAGTTCTTGATAATTTCTCTCAGCCACAATGCCATTTGCTGAACACAAACACGGCATTTAGAGGAAAAACTCTTACAATTACACTTTGTCAAAAAAATACTTCAACTAAAATTTACCTGTGAAACAGTTACAAAGCAGGACACTCATGCCAAAAGAATGATAAAATTAGGAAAACAAAAATACTCTGATTCTCCTCATGCTCTCACAGCTGCACCAAAATTGTTCAGCCAACACTGAGCTCCATTAACAGCATCAAATCAGTGTAAAATCAATTAAGGATGAAAACTGTTAGTGAATCCACCTGTGTGAATGTCTTACATGAGAAGGCAAGCCAAAACTGCAACACCTGCAAGAAGCATCCTTTCTGAGAATCACTGGATGTAAGAATGGAAGAGAAAAAAAATACAAAAGATTAGGTGTCATCACTTCAAACTGACACTAGATCACCTTAGTTATAAGCAACCATTCACCTTTTTGAACAGGATAGAGCATTGCTGCTTGCACTACTGAAATCCTTTCACAAATAAGGACAGCATACTTCCCAGTTCAATGCCTCAGGGAATAGTTACCTTTTATATAAGATTTGAGATGTGCTATCAACAGTCTTATGATGTATCTGAAAAAATGTTGCACGTTTCCTCCTACATTATCCTCTTGCAGCTCTCTGCACTAACTCAGCTCCATTAGCAGAGGTTCCAAAAGCCCTTCGTCCTACCTCAACAAAAAAGTCCCCTTCCACTTTAGTCTTGTTACCTGCCAGCCTTGCCTTTTCTTCAAAGTTTTACCTGAAACTTACAACTGCTCTCATCCTCTGCCTTCTTGTTTTGCCACTTAGCTGTTGTACTTATTTTTGCCTCAAAGGAGAGTTTTAAGTCAGCTCTTGAAGTAAATCCCATGAGGAATAGGAGTCATAGCTACAGAGATTAAAAATAAACCCTTTAACCAAGCTGCCACTAAAAGGTCAGATTTCAAATGAGTTACAAGTGTCACAGATTTTCATACTGCTCATTTTAAACCCAGCTGTATTTTCAAAACTAGAGCAGATTCTTCCTCTGATGGATGACGGGGTTTCTACTTGTTTTGCAAGGGATGTCTGATGAGTGAAGGCCCGTGAAAAAACATTATGATGATCCATGGCCACAAGAAATACACGCCCAGAAAATCTGATTTCTAGTGGCCAGCAATGCTACACTGCCTCTGACATTGACTCACACAACACTGTGCCTAGGAACATGTACCACCTTGGATGTCGAAGTGATCCAGTCCTGTAGAAAGCAGCTGCTCATGAACGACAATCCATGAACCACTTCAAGAGAGGGTTTACTATCCTAGGAAATCTGGAAGACACATGTCTTTCACAGCTCACTTCCTAATGCTTCTGACATTAAGTCCCTGCACATTGACTGCAATTAAGAGATCTTCCTGCCATGTCCTGCCCCCATGATAAATGATAAACCTGTGCTTGAGGCTAGGCTTACTACTACAAGGGACAAAAGTCTACTGCATTGTCTAAACAAGCAGAGACTACGGGAGGACTTCTCTCCTACCCTTGTACGATTATCTGCTCACCTCCAGGTTTTCCCAACAACTGTAGCGTACAGCTGTACCAAATGTATACATTTTTAGAAACATGGAACTAAATCAAATCCTATCTGGTGGCAAATCCTTAATCCATATCTAAACAAACTGCACTTACAGAAGCTCTTCATCTCTAAATGAGAGCAGAATCCAGTTTGCTTTGTAACAGGAGACAGAAGGGTAACATATTTCCCTCAAGCAATAGGAAAGCACCTCACGTAAAATAAACAGTTCCTCACTGAACACCTACATTTAAATTATATATATTAGAATGCCTCGAGACTGGTAATGCTATGTACCTAGCAAAAAAGAATCTGGGGAAATTTAGGCATAACTCCTTGTAAGTGATGGGAAGCTCCAGAGCTGCCTAGAAAATTTCTGATAAAGAACACCAGAGAAAGAGAAACCATAACAGTATATACACATCCCAAACACCACTATGGAATATGGTGTTGCTAATTAGGTATGCACTCATAGGTAAGCCAGAACAAAATGTCTGCCTCCATCAACAAAAATCATGAGTAGGATTCAGAATCATGCACATTCATACCAGAGAGGTATAGGTTTGCATTTGGAGTTTACCGGGGAAATGTTGTAATTAATACAAAACTTTTAGTTTCTAGTGCATGTGAGTTTGAGAGGCTCACTGAATCCACCAATGTTTCCTTAAGAGTGCACATAACTCCCAACGCCAAAGGCACACAAAGAACTTAGGTAAAAGACAGAGCTCTTTCCAGTCAAGATTTTAAGGGATTCCAGTCAGATTTTAACCTCATCTACGGTCCCTAGAATTTTCCAGGCTTCTTAGAACATCTATCGTTCAAATAGTTCTATATTTGTATAGTGTATATGTTTTTGCTACATCTTCCTGCAATTTTTATGTTGGTAGTGCATAATCCACCATTGTGTGTTATTTCACAGGCACAGTCAGACCCCCTGGTATTAACAAAGGACTAGAAGTCTCCTGGTAAGGACCTTTTCTTTCTGTCGACCATGCTACTGCATGTGTGTATGTGTGTGTAAGCTGTTTGACAACTACATTTTTAACACCTCAATTCTTTCCGCTCAATTCTTCCTTTACCTGACCCAACTACAGTGATATTTACAGTTTAGCCTTTTGCAATAACTGCATTTCTAGCTTTTGTCTGCTCAATGGTTTTTCTTTTTTAATTGTTATTTCGCTGATACCCTTGGTATTGCACCTGCTGCAACACAGACAACTGTCAATATGTATGGTCCAACAACTTACCCTTCACTTTCTCAGTATGCCCTCTAGGACTACACTCCTGTACATACGGTTTCAGGTCATGTTAGTGAAATATTTATTTGCATATTTCATTGATTTTTCAATACCCAAGGAAAATGTGCCATGGTCACACATCGATTTTTCCCTTTGGTTATAATTAGGAGAAGGCTCACTTTGTTATCATCTCTGAAATCCAGACATCTTCAATGATCCAGTGAAATTTTTTCTGTACTTATTTATTTCCAGATTAAAATTAAACCATTGGGTAATGGTTAAGGTGAAACCAAATATCACTAACATCAGCAAAAAACTTGAATTATTATTTTAAAAGAAAGCCAAATAGAATAAAAAAAAAAAAAGAAAAATAAGGAAAGTTTATATTAAGGAAAGGCTTTACAAAAATCACAAATTCCAGAAAGCATGAAAATGCTGCAATAGGGTCCTACACAATTGCTCATTTTTGCCATTTACGTTTACCTGTCTTCCAACACAGACTACTAGAAACCATGATCAGTAAACTATATATTTATGATTAAAACACATAATGGCCTATTTCAACCATGCCCTACTCCACGTACTTTGTACATCATTTGCTGGTACACACCACATATATGTGCAACTAGACCTGTTCTGTGAGTCATTCTCCAGTAGCAACATTAAGCTCCTTTACCCCATCTTAATACATACAACAGCACAGCAGAAAGATAATCCAATCAAATACTATAAACCAAACACAAACACATAATTAACTAAAACTTCACCTACATCTGCCAGGCACAGCTTATAAGGTAGAACAGTCAAATTCATTTTCTAGGTGTTTCCGCTGTCAAACACTGACTCAAGCTTCCGCTGGTCTGTAAAATGGGAAACTTAGTTGTGCAGACAAGGTAGGGCTTATCAGCAATACTTCTTTGCTCACAGGTATAGAATGAATCCAAAGTATGAGTGTAAACAAAGCAGAGTTTCAATGGGAAGCTGGGAAGGAAAAAGACAACAACAGGAAATGGAAAAAAACAAATCAAAATTGCATCTATGGCAGTCAAGCCAAGATCTCTACATTCTTTGTTCACAGCTACAAATTCAGTCTGCTCCTTGAAGCTGTAGAGGCAGATGTTCCCTGTGCTCCAGTTACAAATCAGTATTCTTCCAACTGAAAGAAGGCCAAAGTTCTAGACAAGTCTGTTCCTCACCACCGAGGAATACACTGTTTATGGGGAATCTATTATCTGCTGGAACATTATCTCACCTCTGAGGCTGGATAGGCATATTCTCCATCTGCACCTCTGTTGCTTCCAGGGAAAAAACAAACATTTCAGGTTCCAAGAGCCACTTGTACATTAGCCTGATTCCACTCATCATTCAAATGCTGACCAAGTTATCCAGCCTCCTCACAGCCTCTCAAGTGTTGCAGCTCTCTAGAAAAGTTGGTGGCATGCAAGACTTCAATAGCCTTTACTGTAGTTTCCTACAGAGGGCAGGAACCTCTCCCATTTCTTTCCTTCTGCCTAGGCCAAAACTCCTTAACACAGTCAGAGCAAGCTTTGTTCAACAGAAAAATTGAACACACTTCTCAACTCCTTGTCAGGGTCCATGGATGATGAAGTCTGATTTCAGTTCAGTCTCTCACACTCCTCATTAGCAAATAGGAAAAGAAGTATGTTGCTATTCTGGGTAAGTCCAAGGAAGGAGCTCACATGGCAAAAAGGGTAAAAAAAAAAAAAGCAAAAAGGGTAAAAAGGAACATGTCCATTAGAAGTTAATGGGTGAATGAGGATGACAGAAAGGACAAGCCTACTAGAAAATGCAGCTTCTTCCTATCGCTAGCTGCTTGACCATGACAACAACTGCTTACAGTGAACAGCCTCCCGTGTGACTGAAGCTTATGCACTAACCATTTTCAGATTCTGCTGTCTACACAGCCACAGATACGATTAAGCCCAGCTATTACAGAGAACAGAAAACCTTCCAATATTCAGGTCTCTTGGTATTAACAAGTTTTGCATCTGAAATACAAAACAGCTTCTCATATTTGCCACAGACATACAACTATTTTTGCACGTACTCATAAGACCAAAAGTAAGACACATGAATAATGCCATATAATTTTGTTTACTCCCTGTTTCTACATTCACTAAGATTTGTGACATTGGAACTCTTGGGGTTTTGGGTTTTACTTTTTTTTCTCCTCTGGTCAACATCATGTCTTTCACACTGCTATTTGTTTCCCCAAATTACTTCCGATGTCATGGACTTGAGATTTATAGCTGAAGCCCATAGAACCATTTCTGAGCACTATATATGAAGTGGAGGAAAAAAGAAAACCAGTTCATAAAGAAAAGGTGTTTACCACCTTAATTACTGAGAGCTGATACTTCACAAAAACAGTGAGGGGATTTAAGAAAGTGACTCACGAAACTCTATTTCAGAAGCATCATGCATATTAAAACTCATTAAAAGTTGCATTTGTCAGTGGGAATTGAATGCCTTCACAACTTCTGACTTTTTTGCTCTGCATTTCTCAGTCTGGGATGATGGTTCTAGCAAGAACCATCAGCAGGAAGCTGATGCCAGGCTGCCTGCCAGTTGCTTGAATTTCTTTAGCTTTTGAGACTCAGGGTGCCATTGTTTATACTTCATCTGCCTTTTTCTGTGGATGAAGAAGTAAACATTCTCTGTGAGTTGTTTGGGGGTTGGGTTTTTCCTCTATTTTGCTACATTACCTAGTACATTATCCAATCAAATTAAAAATCAGAGTACATGCTTCAAAGTCATGACAAAATGATCAGCACACTCTACTGCCATCAGACACAAGTTTCACTTACTTATCGCTTCATTTATTCATTGAAGATAACAGTCTGTGCTATCATTCAGCCCAGTTATATGATGAGAAGAACATTCAAAGAATTTTATTTCCCAATTCAAATGAGGAATTGGCATAACCCACTGTGTATTGCATATTCAGACAGCTAAGCAAGTCTGAACACACAAACACGTTTATGTATTATGTATTTATATTATACAGACAATGCTTGCATAGGGGGTCTTATTGATATCACAAACTATTTATCAAAATAGTTTTGTAATTTATTGCAGTACTGAGCGCCCTCATGAAATAACACAGAAGTAGATAATTAAAAAAAATAAAAGATAAAAATAAAATTTCATATATGTATGTGTTTTTACAAACCACTCATAACGCAGATACTCCAATCTCTACTTGCCAAACAGGGCAGCATTATGTACAATCTGCCATACTATAAGGCAGGCAATATTCCCTCCCCCTCACCCATTTGGTTAAGTGTCAAAATGAAGAACATTTTTGCATTTATCTTTTTGCTAGATAAATGTAAGCAGGTGGAGAAAATATTGTCCTAGGAACTTCACTTTCACATGAGATCATCCTCATGTAAGCCCTTCACTTCTAAGGTGCTGAAGTTTTGCAATAAGACTTTATCAACTTCATCTTCTTTTGGCAAACAAAGCTGAAGTCAGGTACAGTATATTAAGGTTCACCTACATCTGGAACAGGACCAGAAGCTACTTAAAAGTTACAGAATAATTACAAAATAATCATTTATAAAGACAAAAGGAAACAATATGGACTCTAAAAAAAGTAGTAATTTCAGGGACTGCATTATGTAAATCCAAAGGGATCTGTACTTTTAGAATAAACTGACAAAAGCTGAAGATGCAGTGAGGTATTATTTGGAGACTAGCATCTAAATTCAACCACTGAGAAGGGCTTATCATGCTCTTCTTATGAGTGCTTTGAAGGCAGACTTTACTTTAGAATGGCAAGAAAATGAACAGGGAGATCAAGAGAACTAGTTGGACCTATACAAAGGATCCTTAAGGGGAATTCAGAAGGACAGAGGGCTCCCTGGAAAAACAAACCCAAAAAACCCCATAATGTATCATGCATTTTCATGTTCCAGCAAGTGCTGCAGTAAACAAAGATGAATTGTGTTTATCATGCACGTATTCTAAACCTAAATAAAATGCCCCTGGACCACAGTGATTTGAAAGCATCATTCGTCTCTCCAGCAAAAAAATAGGCTACATATGGAAGACAGTTGTCTTCAACAGACATCAACACAGTAATCTGGCCTTGTGCTTTGAAGACATCCCCACCATTAGTGAACACCACCCTCTAAAAGTCTTCTCTTTCAGAATTTGCAGCATGAAAAGCTTCCACCAAATTTTGCTGTTGGTGATTAAATGTAGGTGATGTCCTTTTGGCAAATCATGAGTTGTAAATGCAGCAACATAAGTTGCTGCTTTATCCATCTCCAACTAGACCTGTTTAGGAGCTTCATCAGCAATCAGTTAATATGCTCCACTAACCAGCATCTTTGTCCTTCATGGACCTTGAGCAGTCTAAGAAAGATTTTGTCAACAATAAAAGCTTAACCATTCAAAAAGAGGCAACAAGAACATGCTAACTAACCACACTGACTTAACCCTAACCACATCTACTTGGCTGCTCAGTCTCCTCACTTGGTATGACAGAGCTTTTGGAGCAAATATCTGTTCAGAGAAGCTAGTGTATCTTCCAGCTGCTGAATTTCATATTTCTGTTCCTGCACACCCATCCTTCATGCTGTAGGCACTGCCTTTGTGTATTTAAATTTTGCATTTCTTAAGTCTTTGCAGGGATGTCCACCTACTTTGCATTAACTCTCGAGGTAAAAATGTGTTGTTATCCATTGAGCTGCTAACCACTGTGTTTGGTTTGTACTCAATAGAAGTGCTGCACAGAAGCGTCTATGCTTGTTCCACAGCTTTAAAAATTAAAGCAAAGAAGTTTCAAATAAGTCTGCTGCATTGGAGCACCAAAAGTTTCTGGGTGTGGCTTCTTTCACATTAAAAACTCCACTTTTAGCACCCCAGATTCTTGCATTAGTGTCTAGACAAATGAACAAGTGACTTTAATGTACATCAATATTGCCTTCAAAAATATCCACTAATCTTTCCCCAAACACCCCAAACAGTTTCATTAGCAAAGGAAAGTGCCATCCCTGTAACCTGATGAAAAGGTTAGCCCATAAACCCCAGAACCCTGCTTGCCAACAATGGTGTAGTCTCCAATCACCCTGTTGAATATAGAGGACATTACTAACTGACAACCCAACTTGTGTTTTCACAAGAAGTTGCGGGTGCTTTGTATCCTCCAAATCCTTAAACACATTTACCTATACATTAATTGGCTTGTACTCAAAAGTCCCATAAACTTTGCATTACATATTATTGTCAGAGAGGAAAGACTTTTTGGTTCACTAGACATTTGCAAAGTCATCTCTTTCAAGCAGACTTCTTGTTTCTTCCAGATTTTCAGTAGATTTGTCATAAAATTAGGTTAACTGATGAGGGATCAGTGGAATTTTCTGACAAAACCAGAGGACTTGTTTGTGAGTAGTACCGAAAATTATTTAGTTTTGGAAAAACACTTCCATATTCAGTATTTCCTAAAGGGATATAAAAATGTATTTCCACTGGTATTTTATGTTAGCCTGTTAACACATTACTAAGTGGTTCCAATAAAGTCTCTAGTATTTGAAACAAGTCAAGCAAACCAATTCAACTCACAGCATGGAACTAACATGTTGAAATGGGCATGTTATCTAGACTTTTAGAAGAAATTAATGACACCAAACGTTTCTTGGGGTTGTGATCTTAATCAGTTTGTAGCTGGACACTTGCTTCCTTTTTCAACTCTGACAATGAAAGTATTTTCTACAAGTATTTTTTAATTCATGCTTAAAAATAACTTGAAGAAAGAAAATAAGTACTGCTGTCAAAGTATATGAAATCTTACTTGGTTAAATCACTTACTATTTTCAGAAGTATTTGTCCTTACGTATTGATAACCAGAAAGTGTTGTCATCTAACTGCCTAACACAGTGTCTCATATTTAATTTTTGTAATAACAGTGCAGTTATTATTGCACTGTTATTTCAACACTGTTATTGCACAATTATTTCAACAGAGTCAAGGCATTCATACTGGCAATAAAGGTAATATTTGCCAAATTTACAATGATCTTATTATGCATGTATGCCTAAACCTGGCAGCTGTCCAAAGCTTAAGATTTGACATTTGGTCTAAGCCATATCATTCAGGTCCCAACTCTCAAATAACGCTGTGAAAAGTGAGGAAAAAAGGTGTACACACAGAAGAGAGGCAGAGAAAAAATGGATAAAAGGGCACAACTGTGTATGTGACTAGAGGAAACATAAGGCAAGATTGGCAAACTGGTTGAATAAGTGGTAATATTTCCTTTCTGTATGAAGTCTGTTTCAATACTAATAAAAGAACACTCCCAAAATCCAGCCCTCAGTGTTTGCTACACATATGTGCAAATGACTTGAGGTATTCTGCCAACCAAGCAGTGCACTGCTGTAGTTATTCTGCTAGCAGCACTGGTAAGAGCCACTTCAGTGCCAGCCTTCTGTTTTGCTGTGCATGAAGCCCTTTTGAAAGTATTGATGTTTACTAAACACCAAAGGAAAGCACAAGATCTTCTCTGGTGGTTCACAGGGATGCTCAATATCTATCAGGATGATTGCAGGATTTGTGACCTCCCAACAAAAGGTTGTCTGCTTGATTTGATGCCACATCTTCCTTTCATAAATATAAAATCCTTAACTATTACAGATATATAATATTATAACTTTCTGGCAAGTTTATTCACAGGCAATGCATACTGTTGCTTTGTAATTTTAGTGGTAGTCTCCTCAGTGTTGCAAGACAAGCTTTTCTGTTGCAAGACACAGCTCAGCTAGACCACCCTCCAGGTACATCTAGTGCAGAAATAAAAAGTTAGGTATAAAAATGTAAGGAAAGGGCATTGTCTTCCCAGAAAAGTAGGACAGGTCTCCAGACAGAACACTTCATGTGTCAGTATTACTTATTCTGATCTATGGGTAAGTTAGAGCACTAAGCCCTAAAGCCTATTTTGAACAGGCAAAAATGCATTTACTGTAAATAAAGCTAAGTTAAAATTTGGGGAAAATCTGCATTCTGCCAGCTGCCTACAAAGCCTGAAAACAAGTTCTTGCAGTGCTCAGAGAAGTGGTAGATGCACCATCCCTGGAGACAGTAAAGGTCAGGCTGGATGTAGTTCTGGGCAACGTGATCTAGTTGAAGATGTCCCTGCTTGTTGCTGGGGAGGGGGAACTAGATGACATTTAAAAGGCCTGTTCCAACCCAAGCTATTCTACAATTCATAACCTTGAACAGCCTAGGGAGTGGCTTAAAACAAAAAACTGGGTTCCTTTCAGTGGAACAGTTCTGCTGGGTGTCTTCTCACTAATGTTTAAACTGAATTAAATATTATTTTTGCAAGAATTTAATCCAATTGGATACCAAAGTAATTCCTTCTTCCAACCTGCTTCCCCCTTCCAGCAGCTAGGGAGAATATTTTCCTTCCCTGAAAACTGCATGGGTGAGAAACTCTTTTCTAACCAGCATCATCTGGATGTAAAGCTTAAAATGTCAAGAGGGCACAAGGAGAACTGCAGCAGACCACCAAGTAGATATGGAAGGCTAATGTTAATTTGCATACTCATTAAAATTCAGCATACTTCAAACAGATAGAAGAAAATTGAAGGAGATAATATATAAATGCAGTAAAAAGTAACAACGGGCAGATAGCCTAAAACCAGGAAAGAAAAAAATTACTGCAGACATCAGAGGAAAAGAATAAGTTCAGTACTTCCAGTTGGAAAACTGAACAATTTGAGAAAGGAACTTGATACAACACTTTTAAAAACCCACTTTATATGAAAATCCTGGAAATGCTTCTAGACCAACAGTGCTCCAGCTTATTTGCACTGGGGCTTCATCCATCAGCAGAAGCTATGTCTAGATCCCAGCCCCATCATTGCTCAGAAGATGATCAAAGCTGCCACATACTCAAGACCCTCAATGAACCATCACTGCCCCCAGCACTCTAGAAATTATTTCCCCATTTGACTTTATGCATTGAGACAACAGAGAACAGTAAGGGCAAAAGAAACATTCTTAGTGCAAAGGTGCCCTCAAGCTCCTCTAATTGCTCTAAGAAGGATTTCTGCAGTTCAGGGGATAGCATGCAGCAGACACATTCATTTTCATAATTAACCATGGAGAGCGAAAAGGCATACGGTGTTCTTTCACATACATGAACATGCAGGCAACCTTATAATGTGACAGTCCCAGGTTTACAGGCACTTCGTACAGGTTTCTCAACCTTTCTGTTGTATTTACACCAAATTCCTTCACCCGACTCCAGAATCAGGCACATGGGAAACATTTTTGTTGTCTTTCTCCATGTCACTGAACTGATCTGTACAACAGGAAGAGGAGAGATCACTGTGACATCCATCACGGGATCTCAAAAGTATAATGAAGCCTGACTAGCATCAATTTTATTCTTCTTACTCTTTATATTGGAATCAGTGTAAAAAATAAAATATGCACTGTACAAGAATTGTGCAATATCCAACAAGGAAGAGTAAATTTATTCAATCTCTACAGTTTTATGTAAACTCTGCACAACTAGCTAAATAATCACCAGAACTCAGAAGAATATGTAGAAAAGTTGGAATGAGTCTGATTATACATGTGGTCTGCCATCAGTGTCCAAATGTCAAGTGTACAGAAGCATAAAAGCCATCCATTACAGAAATACAAATCTTAACCACAGAAGGAAGAAAAAACCAAATCCGACAAAATGTGCCAATATCAATATTTTATGCACTGAACCACAGGATACAGCAACAATGGTCCACCAGGAATTCTCACCAATATCAACCACACATTCCTTCTAAATCAAAAAAGGATTTGCTGCATCTTGAAGATATTATTACAATGCACAACAGTGTAATGGAAAGTGCTTTACAGGCTTAACAATAGGTAACTTCTGCAATGCACCATCCAAGATACTTCTATTAGATAGCTATGGTAAATTCAAGAATTATTTCTACCTTCAATGTATTACATATGGCAAAACCTCCATAAACACATGCTGGTGCTACAGTAAAGATAAAAGAAGCTGCTAAGTATGTGGTGGGAGTATCCTTGGATAGATATACAGGAAAAGAAACCGACACTAGAATAAGGTTGATTGGGTCTTTAGCAATCATTTACTCATCAAGAAACATGCAACCAGCATCTACCCCATGAACTAGCACCTTATAAATATTCATAAGGGCAGCCATAATGAGGAAGCCTCTCTGATGTTGCTCCTCATGAAAGAGTCATGTTCCACAACAAGTCTAAAATGTGAGTGAGCCTTCTCTCTGCCTTCTCCTTTCTCAGGCCTTCCTCCCTATTTACACTTTTCTCCTTCTTATCTTGCCCGTCTTCCCTTTGCTAGACACAAAGTTAAGACTTCATGGTTTAACTTTAAATCTAGCTTTAAATTATTAAAATTTCATTCTTATAATCAATATTAATGCCATCCAGCAAAAGAAAATTAACATTGATCTGTGTACTACAGGTAGTGATTTGGAGCTTGCTATTTTCACAGAGGGCAGAGGTTTTGTTTTGTGCTGTAACCTTTGCCATGAAAGTGTATAAAAATTAAACCAGTCCCATGAAATTGTTTCTCCTGGCAAATCTTTTTTACACATTGGGTTTCACTCAATTCTAGCTTAGCACAATCACAAAATCACACAATCAAGTGGCTCCAAGCAGATACACACACACGTACATGCAGTCACTGAACAGAGGCCTGAATCAAGTCAAGGAGGTGTCTGCACTTCACAGCAAGATGCCCAGTGCCACCTTGAAACACCAGGTCAGCTGTAGAAGCGACAGTTGCTGCAGAGACTACAAGTTTCACTACCTTCCATCTCAACCCACTTAAGAGTCTTCAGGATCAAGACCCATATTCAAACTCTAGGCCAGCAAAACAAATCTTCTAAAACAAAGATCCTTACTAGAGATCGTCAAATCTGTAAGACTTGGGAACAGCAGATGTATTTGCTCATTAAAGTTTTCAGAGCAACTCTTAACAGAAAGTTAATCTAGTGTTTATTTTACAAAGGGCTTAATCACAAAAAGCTACATCCTAAAACACCAGTGTTTAAGGATGAAGCTACAATGAGAGTCCAAAACATGGTAACTTTCAAGCCTGTAACAACAAGGTACCAAATCAGCAAGATTCAGATCAAATCTACAAAAGCCACTTCTTAATTTGGCAACTCTTATGACTTCAGTCTCATACTCCTAAGAAATATCCCCACGTCCTCATTCTGTCACTCCAGATTTCAATGGTGTACACAGTTTTGTCAGCTAGATTCCTGACACACACACACAAAAGGCAAATGGTTTGAAAAAACTAAAAAAAAATATGTCTGTCTCTCTGCCTTTTCCCAGCCATTATTAAACAAAAACCTAACAAACTGAATACTAGGGATTTTATTTTTATCATCTTGTTGGGAGTCCTGATCTCTTCAGAACCCGTTACAACAGCAGAAATAAGACGAGGTGCTGTCTTTCACAAAAAAAAGATGTACTTAAAGATTACAAAGCTTCATTGATTTATTTCTTATCCAGGAAGATGATCCTATAATTAAGATTAGTGATACAAATGACGCACAGAGCCCTTGGCTCCCAGACACAGTAATTTTACTGCGTTGGATGACTTGTGCTGTAGCAAACATCACCAAGCCTGTAACATCTTAGGGGTAGGTGCAGCCCTGCTGTCTTAGCACTGTAAACCAACTGCAGAACTGACACATTGAACATCCAGAACATAATTCAGTAGCCTCAAGGGCATGCAGCAAATCATAAATATGTATAGCAAATCAAGCTTACAACAGTATCAGCATATACAATCTGAGCTTGGTTTCAGTCAAAAATCAAAAGCAGCTTATTTATATTTTCCTACATCAACAGAAAGACTTTAGCCTGCCAGAGTATCATAAGAACCTGAAGTTCTTTCACAAAGAACAAGTAACTAAAACTATGTGCGATAAATTTGCAAAAGCATGTTTTAAGAGGCTTAATCTTTGAATTAATCAAAGCAAGTATATTTCAGGGAACTCAGAAGCAGAGTTGCAGAACAAAATGAATTCTTAGTTCAGTACTTGAAATGGGAGGGTACGGGGTAGGGAAATCAGTCTCAGGGTGACCCAACCCAAATTTTAATTCTCAGCTGACATAAAACTTCTTGGTTTGAGTTGAAACATAACTTTTTAACTTTTGGAATGCTTTTCCATGTCTTAAAATTATGTTTACTACAACTTTCTATAAAAAAATATTGTTTAGAAAAATAAAACGTTTTCATTGCCTCACCATTCCTGTAATTTTGACTGCAGATAAAACTGTTCAAGTTTCACCAAAATCCACAGGTGGCTTTGCTGAACTTGAAACTGCATCTTTTGGCAAAAAGCTCCATACTAATTTTTATTTTTTTTCGCTTGTCTTTAATGGCCATCTTGTGCTACCAAGTCATAAATGCCCAGTGACAACCTACCAACCTAACTCACTACAGGCAGCATACGCACAGGTAACATATTAATGCATAGTGCATTATATCAGCTACAGACACAATCGGATGATGTGTATAAGGCAGTACTAGGGAAGCAATAGGATTATTTTTTCCTCTCTCTCTCTGACTGAATTCAATTTATTTGTGTAACCAGGAAGAAAGAGGAGGGGAGTAAGGAGAGTTCCCCAATATTATTTTAGCCAAACGTGCTGTATATCTGAATAAAGTACTGTATTGGGTGGAGGAGGGAAGGAAAGGAGGAGAAGGCACGAGAAAGAAAGAATTATGCATGTGGTATGTGGCCCCAAACTTTTGATTTTGGCTGTGCAGTTCAACAATAACTAGTGCATGTTATTCATTACTTTGCACTCTGAAAACGTCTTCTCCCTTCTCATTAAAAACTATACTAAATACAAATAAATACAAAGAGCCTGCTGAACAGAAGATGGGCAAGACTTCACTGAAGTGTGCAAATCCCTTGATTTAAAAGCAGATCCAACATCCCACAGGGATCAAAATCAAATTAATTGCCAACAGCAGGAACATCTGCATCTTTCAAAATGCATCACAGTCCCTTCTGATGTTTTGCAAAATGTCACAGGCTGGGCAAGGTCTGGCTCAGAGGCCGCACAGAGAATGAGGTGACCTAACTGGTGAGCTGGTGATCGCATGGAGGGGATTGTCTCCTGTGAGTCACTCCTCAACTTCCTTCAGGTTTGAGTGCTGAGGGAGACACTCTTGACTATGAGATTTGAATGACAGTTGACTTACCTGAACTTAAAAAGCCCATATTATTTTACAGAGGTCATCATTTTACATAGTTTCCTTGGCCAAATGTCACACATAGGGAACCGTATTTCTCTGACCCAAGTTCTTGCTGCACCTTTCAACCATCTGCTCTTGAAGACTTTCTACCAGTTGATCCAGCTGTGATTGGCAGTGGTGTCTCCATGATTCTTTCTGGAAATTACTGTGGCTCAGTACTCAGTAACAGTTACAACACTCTCTCGATCCTCATCAAAGAAAGGCACCTCTATACAATTAAGATGGTTTGTGTGAAAATAGATGGAAGCTGTTTGTCACATCTTTTTCTTCAGAATATTCATTGCTCCAGGAGTTAATCCATATGCCCTATTTACAAGATGAAACACCTTCTCTCATTCTTTTTCAATAAATATCATGAAAATATATTAGATTGTTGGGATTTATACAGAGATATTTGGCAGACTTTTCAGGGCTGTCAAAGATAAATTGAATATGTGGTTCTTCTACATAGTGAATTATCTAAATAAATAATGTATTAGGAGAATTTCACTTCTTAGCTATGTCTGATTCATTCTCTGATAAATATATATGCATTTGGACTGATGACAGTGAGGTTGCAGAACACACAGCAGAAGAAAATATGTCCTTGGGCTGTTTCAGTAATATTCATGATAGAAAACTGACCAATAATACTGATACAGTGAAACAAACAAAAAACACCTCTTGAGCTATAGGAAAGGGAGTAATTTATTTTTCTTGTTTCAGCTTTTCATTTTGCTTAGTTTTAGTTTTATCTTGTAAAGTTTTAACACAGGAAATGCATAAAACCAGCAATAAACCCTTTATCAATTGCATCTCACACAACACTGCAAAACATTTTCCAATAGCTTGTAATTTACAGAAAGACAGCACTAGGTTTAGAAGGGCAATTGGCTTCCTACTATTTCTAGACATATATCTGGCCACCAGACCACTTTCCTGTACACATGGACAATGTCACGGCATTCATACAGCATGCAGAAACCTGCTTAGATATGTGTACATCTGATCAGTCTTAACATACACTGGTCTCCATAAGCTAAGAGAAACTACTGAAGTGCTTATCTATAACTTTGAAGGAGAACTTCATGATCTTCTACAAATTTTACCTCTTTCAGACACGGGAAAATATAACGTTTTGTATTTGTGTAACTGGTATCACATAGAAGTGTTCAGTCTCACAAGGAAGATATACTGCCCCCTGCACTGGATCTACTATGAAGTCACTGATTACTGACTGTTAGTATCATGAAAGAAAAATAAAACTGCAGTTGAGAAGACTGGTCCTTTTCCACAAAAAGGAGGAGGGGGGATAACACCACCTTAATACCTTAATTGCAGCAGAGATTAAATGGTCCTCTCAGATGCATTTAGTGATATAACCATGCAACATTCAACTCATACTGAACTCACTGTGTTCCTCTTAAAGATGTGTCATGCAATTAATACAGTAGATCCCACTTTTGCCAAAGAAAGATCTTCCTTTAATGTTTTTTATTTTAGTTTTTCAACTGCAGGTGATAATAAGGCATTTGTGCATTTGACCTGTAAGAAAGGGAAGTGTCAACGCAGAGATGGTTTTAAAAACAATCTCTTATTACTCAGAAGCAGATGACAACTTTCTTTGCTGGACAACGTAGTAAGACTTTTCATGTTCATCAACGGCCATTTCAAAACATGTTCCCCTTACCCAGTTGGCATATCCATAACCTAAGTAACAGCATTAAATGAAAAATTCAGATTTGACAACAAAGATTTGAATAAGCAAGCATAGCAAAGCACTGTCCAGATCAGCTATCTTTAGTCTGTGAGATTATCTTCAGATTTCCAGGATAGAAATCTGTTTAGTTTTGTAGCAAAACAAAAAAGAGGGTAGGTCTACAACAGCACCATGAAAATTTGCTCTGGCCAGGCTTCCTCTGTGTCGGTGAAGTGTCTACAGTCTACAACACCTGCCTGAACAAAAAGTGTTGGCAGGAAAACTGAGAGGTATCTGGAAAAACTCAACACAGGCTAGCCCAAATTACAGTGTTTCAGAAGCCAAAATAGCTTTGAGCAAGCAACTCACCAGCCAAGACTCATGTAGCTTGGCCTTATTGTCCAGTGTGAAGACTGTGAAAGACAGATGGAGCTGAACAGCAGATGAGATCTGATTCTAGATGTTGCTTACCCAGCATTAAGACAAAACCCAAACATCTGGCTGCACCTTCCACTAAAACACACAATAAGGATGAATGCTTCTAACTGCAAAAAGTTAAAAACTAGAGCTCCAAAATGTATTTGCATTTCAATTGCACGCAAAATTTACCCAGGTACTCACTGATTAACTTTCTATTCCTTTAGCAATTAGAAAGATGAAGCTCATTCCTGCTGCAGGACTAACTCATGAAGCCAGTGGTGATCAAATATGGGCCACTACAGGTAATAGGATCCTTGGAGTAAACTGCAGCCCTTACTCCACATGCCAAAGACACAGAGAATTTGTCACAGGTACCCTATATTGAGCATACGACAGACAAATCACTCAGATGTGAAATAGCTGTTTCTCTCATATTATATTATTTCCCATATTCTACGAAGTTTAGTTATGCCTCAGAAAAGTAGAGCTGTTCTGGATTAAAGCAATAGAGAAAACCAGTGGCATCTTAGACTGCTTGCCATGCAAAAGCCTAAAACCCACCCCATCCCCAAAACAAATAAACAAGACTTTGAGTAACTCTTCAGTGCTCAATTTTCTCTTTCCCCATCTGTAAAATTAGAACAATGATTATCTGTCTCGAAGGATGACCATGAGAGTTAACCATAGATTTAAAAGGACGTTAGATGTGCAGAATGCCACATTCAGAAAATTAGAATTATTAAACTATTAAAACAGCAAAATAGTGTAGGATTGTAATAATTTGATTTCAGATTTAAAAAAAAAAATAAATCACCCTCCTGAAAATTCTCACTTTCAAAAGAATTCCCATAACAAACTCCACTTTCTAATTTTACAGCAAGGCCTCACCCCTACCTACATTCAGTACAGGTTTAGAAAAAGCCATCTAGAAGAGAAAGAATCAAGATTTCCTTTTCTTCTGTGGAAGCTCATGTCGTGGGATTTTTATAGAATGCAAAACTAAAGAGGCACTACTATTTCTGGTGCAAGTTTCCCATAAAAGTACTTCAAATGAGAAGCAATGCTTCTTCTTGCAAGGGAAACAATAGAATCAGACGCCTACACAGGTGCTCTACCACTTGAAAGAGGACTACAGCTTTATTCACATTTAAGAAACGCCTTTCAGATTTTATACGTTTTTTAAACAGCAGTGCCAATGGGAAAACACACGAAAGTGCTGCCATCTTCAGTAAAAATACCCTGCAGCAGCCGGGGCACACCTGCTTTGGGTACAGACATTTCAAAGCTCATCCAGCACAGTAGGGTAGGCTTGTAGTCTGAGAAACCTATCAACCCCACCTATCCACTTTTTGTCATCCAGTTAATTAGCTGCCAGCATGAAAGTGAACTAGAGAGATCTTTTGGGCCAGAAACTGACATAATGTGATGGCTTGCCGATGAGAAAACCTGGAGAGGTCCCATTTTCTGTCATTCCTCCTGTATTGCTATCGGAAGTGGGAAAACAACATCATTTTAACAAACAAATCACCAATAGGAACCAGAAGATAAATTTCAACAGGCTGGCTGGCCCTGGTTAGGACTGTTCTCTAGCACACAATTATAAGCTATCATCAAAAAATTATGACAACCTGCAGGTCTGTTAAGAATTTTCCTTCCTGCTTAGAGTATTGCTTTGTCCATAAAGAGCTGAAATAATCATCAACATTGTTATTTACTGGACATGAGGAAACACAGAGCAGCTGTCTCTCAATTCACTCAGTTTTCGTGTTCTTTCCATGAAGGTTCCTATTGTCTAAAAACATTTACATCTGAAAATATTTAACATATGGTCATAATGACATTTAACAGAACTCTTGCTTTCCTTGCGACCATGCAAGCCAGGCTGCTGTCACTCCTGCCACACACACCTCCCTTCAGCCCAATAAAGCGATCAGTTTCAAGACAACGCAAAAGGAGATAGAACCTGTGGGAGTGAGGACAGGACAGAGTGGTTAGCAGAACAGAGCCTGTTCCTCGCTGAGCCTTCCAGAGTGACAGAAAATGAGCACCAGTGATGGCACCAGCCAATGGCTAGCTGCCATTGGAACTTGAAAGAGTCAGGCTTGGGTGCTTGCTACCTGGCCCCAGGAAAGACAGGGTCTGCAGTCACTGCAGGAAAGTGCCTACTCCTCAGGAACATGTGAGGAGTAACAGAGGAGACCCCCCAGCCCAGTCCAGGAGTGTGCGCCTCACAGCTGGACCCACTACACTGACATGCTGGGTTCTTGGCAGGACTGAGGTCTCCCTCCCACCTGACACAGAAGTCGTGCCTCTCAGTAACATCAGTTGAAGAATAACCTGTCCTAAACCATGGAAAATGCCTGTCTAGTATAAATGAGACTCCCACTACAGCTGAACCTGTCAACCTAGTTGTGCACTCTTTAGACTGATCTAGACTGAATAACTTTTTCAAACCCTGAACAGCTATCTAAACTGAATGTCCATGCATGGTTTTTTTTTTTAGTTTCCCTAGTCTCTTCAGGATAAAATATGAAAACATGATTCTGGCAAAGGCAGATTAGTCCAGCCACTAGGGAAGTAAAACCTGTACACCGAGTGATTGCTTTGGCTCAGAAAATTTAATCTTCTCCCATTGATTCCTTTCCTCTTTTTTCTTGCATTAGGCAAAAGCTTCATATCGGACCACACTTTTTCTGTAGGTTTTGAACTAAGTTATGTTTTAGCAACCTACAATTAAAATACCTTCAAGATAAACAGCCTGATTAATGCATGTCCATGCCTGTAAATTATTTAGAGAATTCCTTCAATTATATATCCACCAGTTAAAAACATAAGGAATACTACAATTAAACCTCTATCAAGAAAGGATTAATCAATAAAAAAAGGATTTGCAAAAGAATCTAAGTAACTAAGACTTATTCCCCTTGTAACACTTCTCTTTCCCTCCTCAAGTGACAGATGCCAGACAATTTAGTCTCTTCTTTAAGAACAAGAAGTTTAATTTAATTTTATGTTTAAATGGACATTAATTCCAGATTTTCCTATTCACGGAGGAGAAGTTTCATGACAGTGAAAGAGACCCTTCAAAAAACTGAGAAGGAAAACACATAGATATGCAGATACATTTGAAAAGGATGACTAGCACTGCTTTTTGCCTGCTGACTTTTTCTAAAGGTCTGTCTTAGTTCTATTTACCTTCCTACACAAGTCATTGATTTTTATCTAGTTTTAAATTATCACATCTTAAAATATGCTGTGAAACCTCTGAATGCCCATTTCCTCCTAAAGCCATTCTGATTCTCAAGCAACATAGATAGAATATTCAAAGATGTATATATTGCCAACTATATGTGTTACTTAAAACTGTTAGCAAGTTGGTGACTTTCTCCAGTTTTCTATCACTTAATATCAAAAAATGACAAGACATACATTAAAACTTCATGCTTGCACTGTTGATTTTTAAGCTTTTGGCTGTGTACCTCTACTACACTACAGCTACCATGTTCTGCAACTCCTACATAAAAACTATGAACTTTAATATCCTTCTGGAAGCACACTCTACAGAACTTACTGCCTCTCCTGTTGTGAGAATGGAGAACTGCTCCAAGGGTCAGTGTCCAAAGTTTCCAGTATGGCAGATCATATAGTTTCATTCCCATCACAAAAGCCACAGTACACACACTGTGCAGCAGGTCAGACTTTTCCCAGAAATGTAGTGTGTGAACTACAAGTTATACCTTTGATATAATTGTACCTTTGAAAACATCAGTAGCCAGGAACAAACCAGGTGCATTGTCCTGGCAGAGGATGAACAATTCAGGAACAGGCTGAGCCTGACTACTGCAAGGCCATTCTTCGTCAGGTGACACCCATATTACTTTGTAGGTATGCGATTATTGGTTAGTAGCATAGAATTACAGAATGGTTTGTGTTGGAAGGGGCCTTAAAACTCATCTAGTTCCAACTCTCCTGCCATGGGCAAGGGAATCTTCCATTAGACCATGTTGATCAAAGCTCCATCCAGCCTGACCTTGAGAAGCCAGGGCAGCCACAGCTTCTCAGTGTCTCAGCACTCTCATAATGAAGGATTTCTTCCTAATATGTTACCGAAACTTACTCTCTGTCAGCTTGAAGTCATTCTACCTTGTCCTGTCCCTACATTCTTTTTCATAAAGTCCCTCTCCAGATTTCTTGTAGCCCTCATTTAGGTACTGGTGTTGTCCAGCACTTGCAGTGCTGAGAGACTTGGGCATGGCTATGATTTCCTTCCTAGATGGAAGGAAAATGCTATGTGCTACAGAGGCAGAAAGACAATCTAATAATTGTTGATAATTAGGCTTTTCTAACCCTGACTTTTCACAGGTAATGTATTTTATATTACATACATGTATATATCATACC